>PVLA01007106.1:0-111220 GCA_004027455.1 Hydrochoerus hydrochaeris | reverse complement strand
CCAGGGATCGAACTCACAACTTCATGCTTGCAAGGCAGGCACTTATGCCACCAGCCCTTCTGTAAGGATATCTTTAACAACACTGCATCTGTATATGAAGCTTTTTTTAGACTTTGGTGGTCATGAGAACCACTGCTAGTTAAAAGCACCCAAGATGTATATCTGGATTCACACTTAGGTCCTCTCACTGTGTCTTGCATTGAAAAACATGACCATTTCTTTGGAGGTGATGGAGTTCAGTTGCAGGGAAAAGTGGTTCTTATTTGTGAGAGCAGTGAGGGAGATGCAACTTTGGAAAGTCAAGTTGTAGTTTGTGCATCCTAACAAGTACCTCATCCATTTCAGAGCTTTTCCAGGAGCCTGGCAGATCCAACTCCAGTTGTAACTGGAGAAAGAGTCCTTGGTGAGGGTCAGGATTTCTCCAGCATCATCAGCCTTTGTCCTAACTTCCAAAGTGTCAGATAAAACAGCACACCTGAGGACAATGGGAGTCATGTATAATCTTCCAGTCCCATATTGATGCTCTTTAAATATCTAAAACTACAGGACCCTCACACAGGGCAGTAGCCATCAGGCACAGAAAGGTCCATATTGTTTGCATGTTGCTTGCAGGATGAACACCTCCCTAGTAGCTTAGCTGGTGACAGGTATTTATTCGGCTATCCCCTAGCCTAATTTGAATGTATGTGTTGAGGAGGACATACAGGTTCCTGAGCCAGGGTGACTGCCACTGGTGTACAGTGTCAGGCATTATTGTGTATGGGTGCTGTGCAGCCTGGCAATGACCATGTGAGATTTATCACTGCCTAAGCTGTACTGTGTTCTGTGGCTTTGCATATTTGGTTGATGCAGTTGATGAGCATGGAAAGGAAATGTTGAGGCTTTCCCTCCTGTCTACTGTTGTTGCAGAAAATCCATTCTCAAACCAGGTAGAAGGCTCTTTGCATTGAGGAGTCCAGCAGGCAACTTTAGTGATCTCAATGCAAATAGGTTGGGGGACTATAGTGTCTATATCCCTTGAGGAGCCAGCTTTGAGTTCTGTTTAAATAGTTTGAAAGCAGGAATAAAAGGCAGATGGCAGGTTATTTCATGATTGGCTGCCTGAATTGAAATGTCATGTATTGTCAGGCAAGTTCACTTTAAATAGATTTACTTAAAAGCAATCATTTAATGTAATGTAGGAACATCCTGAGGACAAGGAGAGAGCTCTTGAGTGGAGCAATCAAAGTTAAAAGTATCCTTGATTGTATCACTTTGTTCCAACCAAAGTCCTTGAAACAAGTTGGAAACAAGATACATGTTCTTTTAAATAAGAGAATCGCCAGCTAGGAATAGTCAGACTGATCAGTGCACTATCAGTGGAAAAGCAGCTGGGCACTCAAGGCTGACTGAATTAACTATCTGCTTACATGACAAGCAGCAGGAGAATAGGCAGAGGCCACTATTTGATTTTTCACTTGCTATAATGTCTGTAATTTGCTATGCTAAGTGTGCCTTCACTATTTTATAACTGTGCCCTTACACTGTGAGACCATCAGACTGTGGCCACAATTGCAATATCCAGAAAGTGCTTCATTACTGCTGGGAGTGCACAGTGTACTTTGTCCATCTGTCTGAGACTATCATGGTTTACCTCTATCAGATATGGGTCTTTCAGAATTCACATTGATTTCATCTCCAGCATCTGCATCATTCTATGTTTAACATGTGCACTCCACATCATTTACTTAGCTCTCCTATATTCTTTTTAGCACCTTTTTAGAATTGTTGCTGACTTTAACTTTAATAATGTTTTATTTCTTGTGCCCTCTGTGCCTGTGCCAGTTTTTGAATTGAATGGTTTTGTTATCCCCTTAAAACCATATTGGGTGATTCACTTTGAAGCTTTTGGCTTCTTCCCAATCAGTGCCACATGGATGAGTTATGGGAGAGCTGGGAATTCGGGAAAAATTCTGCTAGTTTTCCTTCTTGTGTTTCTATTTGTGTTTGTTCTGTGTTGAGAGTAGTTTATTGCAATGGACTACTTATTGTAGAGATGTCTTTGATTAATTTCTGTTTTTCAGTGATGTTTCCTGGATGTCTTTTCAGCCACCTTCATTTAATTGATAGGTGAGCTTGTAGCATGCTGGGCTTCAAACACAGTTATCCTAGTGTGGGCCACAGTTTTATTAATGACACCAAATTCATGTAGATATTTTCATGTCAAAGGAAGTCAATTCATAGTAATACTTATGTTAATTTTGTATATTAAATCAGTATCTATTATGTCATTAAATGCAAAATCAATATCAACCCTAAGAACCCATAATGTACTACACTTAATGATAGAAAAGAGGCCTATATTTATGGTATGAACACTAAGGGAAACAAAATATTCACCTTCTGTGAACCTAAAGTAAATATCTACTAAATGGAACACATTTGCCTTTAAAATATTAAAACATTATTCAATGGCAATTCTGTAAGGTACACTGGCTATGTAAAGATTCAAAAAGTTCAATAGCTGTGCTAGTCAAGGTGGAGGTTTGTGAAAGCAGAGAAAGGAAAAAGCATTTTAAAAAATTAATAGATTGAAATGAGAAATATTAGTATTTGGAAATGTAAGTATGGGCAGGTGATGGGGTCTTGTGAACCCGATCATGGCTTGATTCACCCTCTCATCAAACAGTGGATTAATAGGTTGGTGGTGAGGGGTTCATTATATGAGGGACTATTTTCTTGGCCACTTAGTGTCTCACACGTGCTGCCACCTCTGTGCAGACCCAGTGTGAAGCACTCTCCTTAAACCAGCAAAGGCTTGTGAGAAGCTCTTGAGTAACTATAAAAATGGTGACAATGAATCCCAATCCTTCAGAACTTACTCACCCTGCTCCACCCATTCTGTTGCAGCCAGAAAAAATGTACTCAGATACCTACCAAGTGCCATGAGTTGGAGGACATTTTTGTCCATAAAACTGAGAAGGTGGCAACCCCTTTTTTCACTGCATTCCTTACTGTGGACAAAAAAATTTTGGAAGATAAAATTATTATCAACCACAATTTCCCCAGAAATTTGGCTACATATTCACTAGTGAGTTTTGGACTAAGCCAAGATGTTAATTATTTGGATTGTTGTGTCACAGGAAAGAGATTTTAGAGACACCTTTTAAGGAGGCTCTCCAATGGTTGGGCCAAAATATATACACTTTGCCACATGAAGATAATTTTGTCTCTATGCTGAATAACACTTCAGGTAAAATTTCCTCTAATATTTTAGATTCAGTGAATAATAAATTAATTATAATTATTTCAAATTATTTCTCTATGTCACTATGATTATGATATACCTTTTTCATTCACATCAGGAATTTGTCTTCATACTCATGCAGAATTAATGTCACTAGTATTGCCTTATGCAATTTCTCTTCCTTGACATTTCCCCTTTCTAAATGTTACAATTGATTCTTTTCCAGAAAAATGGATCTTCCTAGGAAGTGTCCTGCTTACTTTAATTCACACACTAAAGCCCTGGCTGAATGAGTCCATGTATTTCCACCAGAAAATGATCCTGCAGTGAGCCAGAGACACAATTGTTAAGAATATTTGAACTCAGACTCAAATCTCTGGAGAAGAAGACATTTTGGAAGTGTGTTTCCCACACAGGATAGGAACAGCAATGTAGATGTGGGATTGGAATGAGGTTTCCACTTCAGAGAGGATCATTGTAGAAAGTATGGTTAGTTCTTAACAAAGCAGTGAAATTGTTTTTATAGTGCACAGCATGCTGTTTTGAAGTGTATCTGCACAATGGAATGCTGCCACTTAACCACTTAACACCTATATTATGTGCTTAAAACTGTAGAGAGATTTAAGATTTTTTCAGACATAAAACCAAGGAAAAAAATAGAGTATTCAGGAAGTGCAGGTAGGACATGCTGGAAAACAAAACACTGAGCCCCTTGGCCCAAAAAGGGGTATCAGTGCCAAACTAAGATGTTACTAGTGAGGGAAGCCATGACAAGTTGGGGACCCTAGTGGTGAGAAGCAAGGCACCATGCATGTCATGCCTGTGTTTGGGGTCCACTCCACCTCTAATGACATGCTAATATAACAAACCACATCAAAAGAAAGGAAAGAAAATTATACTAATTCTGAATACCAAACAACACAGGGTACACATGTATAAGCTTCCTATAAAGTGTTTCTGAATTTTCTAACCTTATAAAATATATAACAATAAAGCACTAAAAATGAATTTACAGCTGAAGAGTCAATTTTACTGAAAAACTTTCTGAAGTTTCAAAAGTCCAACAATAGAGTATAACTATAGGCATTGCCATAAGTAAACTCTCAAGGAACGAATAACACCACACTTAAAATCTAAGATAGAAGAAACAATATTATTTTCAAAGGGGGGTAGGAAGAGTACTCCATATTTAATGTAATGTAACAAATGTTCTATGTTTTAAAAATGTAAACAATAGCAAATATTAAAAAAAAATAAGCAACAGGTATTTCATATGCATGGAATTGGCTGTCGCTGAATTCAAAGGACGTTCTTATTGTGCAGAGTGTTTGGTTGTGCCTGAAGGAGGGGCCAGTTGACAAACACCTAGAAGCTGTCCAAGGCATGCACATTGCATCTGTGTGCAGCACTGATTGCATTTCCAAGTGGAGGTACACCATGAAAGGTTCTGTGGAGGAGCCCAGAGTAAAGCAGGCACAGGGTGCTGAGAAATTCATTTTTCAGCCAATACAAAATGGGCTCCTTAGGAATCAAGAGTAAAAAAAGCTGAGGAGTGATTCCTGCAAATACATAATTAACAGATTTGAGAGTGGGTGACAGAGCTAGGAATGATCTGAAGCCTAGTTGAGTGTCATCCTTGTCTCTCACGGGTAGTGATCTATGGGCTTGTATTTGTCCCTGGGGTTGAGTTCTGAGCTCAGTGGACATGTGTTCCCCCTGTTGGTCGCACATGAAACTGCAGGGAAGTTTATCCCTGGGCTCTCACTGATCTCACCTGTGATCTTGCACAGTAATAAGCAGCCCTGTCCTTGGAGGTCACAGAGTTCAGCTGCAGAGAGAAATTGTTGGCTGTGACAGCAGTGATGGAGATGGGGCCCTAGAAGTCTGGGTTGTAATTTGTGCTACCAGTCCAGTAACCCGTGCACTGTAGAGCTTTCTCAGGAGGCTGATGTATCCGACTCTAGTACCTACTAGTGACAGAGCCCTGCGTGACAGTGCAGGTCTCCTCGGGCTTCACCAGGCTGGGTCCTGATTCTCAAAGTGTCAGATCAGACAGCACACCTGAGGACAAGGGGAGGCATGATGAGTCTTTCCCTTCCCATATCCTGGTCCCCACAAACAACTATACACACAAGAACTCTCATCAAGGGAGCTGCCATTAAACAGAGGAGGGCCCACAGCATCTCCGTGTTGCCTGCAGGATGGAGACCTCTACTTCCAACCTGCTGGTGAGACATTTCTTCTGCCAGCACATAGGGTGATTTGCATGTGTGACTTGGAGGCTGTGTAGGAGCTGAGCAGGGACACAGAATCCTCACACCCAGTACTGGGTGGTGGGAGATGCTGAATATGGTACTGCTGGTGTGGGATTCAGCCTTGGCAGATCTGTTTTGTTTTGTGGCTTTACACGGAGTGATGCTGTATATAACAATCATGTAAAGAAAATATTGAGAGTTTGCCTTCTATCAGCCCAACATTGTGTAGGTTTAATATTAATTTCTGGAGAAACCCTTTAGCAAGGTGGTGTTCCTGCTGATGCTGTGGTCTCTGTCTTGGCCTATCTGCATGGAACTGTTTCATCCATGTTTGTCATAATTCATATTGATATCATCTCCAGGGTTGCTATCTACACATATGAATACTGTGCTGGCTTTGATACAACATAATGACTTTGTGCACACTAACTTTTTAACAGGATCCTGCTCATAGAGTTCATATCTGAGAAGAGTGTGCATGAAATCTTTGGGCAGATGACAGCCAGTGACAGCAAGGCAAATAGTATGGTTGATGTATTTGGGCTGAGGGTTGCTGGTGTTATTGAGGCCTGAGAGGTGAGACCCACAGGAAGCAGGGCAGCCTTGATCTCCATGCAGCACAGAGAGTGTACTTCAGACATCACAGAGAGGAGCATTGAGTTTAAACAGATTCTATTCAAATTGAACAGTGTATGAATTAGAAATGATGTCTCCTCCTCATAAGTGCGTCTCAGAAAGAAGAGGCCCGCTGCCTTGACAATTGCCTCAGGTGAAGTCTTCAAAACTCATCCATCTTGTCATCTTTGTGATGTGCTCCAAAATATGGACAATCTGCCACTGTCAGGATTTGTGAAAGAAGTGTCCACACTATCTCTGTGGTGTAACAGAAGAGTAGGAAAATGAATTGAATAGAAAAAATACATTCAGGCATAAGAAGGTTCTGGAATAATCTGTGTTTAATTATATTCAGACAATAAGAGTGATCTCAATTTTCCAAATGGAAACACAATGTCAAGGGAAGGAAGGTGGATAGAAGAGAAAATGAACTTTGTCCAATTTGGGGAAAACAGAAACTTGAGTGCAAGAAACTGAGTGACTATTTCACAGTGTGCAATGGAACCATTTAAAAAAAATCATTGTAGGGAATGTTCTACTCTGTGCTTGTGCCACATTTCTTTATCCACTCATACACTGAATGACATATATTTTTGCAGTATTGAGCAGTTATGAATGAAGCAAAAATAAATAATGTCATGCCAATGTTTTTTTAATTCACTTTGCATTTCAATTTTTCAGTTTTAATTTCTTTTTCACTGGTACTTAATATCACAGGCTTTGTTTCTACCTTTCCTGTAGCTTGACATAACAAACACTATCTTGTACCCTGTATTTGACCCAGAAGAGTGAAAAATTATTCAGGGTACAAATCCCACAAGAAAAGCAGAATGAGTTGCACATGCTTAATTGTTTCCAACAGGATGTCTTTTTGTGATTTTCTGTTTTAAAACCTCTACGATTTTCCAATTCAGCACCACTCCTTTTGACTATGAAACTGGAATATATATGTGTTTCCTGAGCTCAGCTAATAAAATTCCAAATTTATCAATTTGGCTGCTTGCATTCATAAATTGTTAACAAACTCTTTCCTTTAAGGGTATCATGGTACATGTGAACCTTGTGTTGAATTTAAATTAGGAGAAATACTTATTATCTTATGAAAAAGTCATTCAAACCCTCTTCTGCTAGCTTTAGGAAATCCACAGAGTGGTCCCATTATCTATATTTGCCCTAATGAAAAAAAGACACCAGAGCTTCTTGTTCATATGAAACTGTACCTATGTACCCATCTATCTACCTCTTCTATCCTACATTCTGTTCTTTTTAAAATCTTTCAGGTAAAAACTTTCAGTATGCTCTTCAATGGGTTGTGCTTCATAGTGAGGTTTGGCTTTGCAAAAGCTGTGACCATGCCTTCTAACTCATTTTGCCAACTTGAGCTCCCACCAGCAAGTAATGTGAGTTTCTGCTACTCAGGAGGTTATAGTGCTGGTAATGGCATGTGAGCATGGAGATCATTACGAAAAGCACTTTGTGGTTTCTTGTTGTTATTTAATTTTTTGTTTCCTTAATTAAAATAATGGAATATAAAATCATATGCTTATTAGTCATCTGCATATCTTCTCTAATAATGTGCTTTTCATAAAACATATTTTCAGGGATTTTTCAATAGAAAAGCTTACAATTCTCAGTGGTTTCTTAAGGTGCTGCTCAGAAACTTGTGTTCCACTTTTCTTTTTTTTAAGTTTTAAAATGTATACAGAATAAAAAGACGACAGAGAATTTTAAAGTGACATAATGGGAGATTAACAATGGTTAATACATTCCATATTGTTATCTTCAAAGCAGTTCCTCAGATTACAAAATATAGACATAAAAAAATGATCAAACAATGAAAACATAAACCATCTGTTACAGCACCTGGAGCTTCTTTGTTTGAGCTCCATAATTTTTCCTATTGAGTCTTTTGGTGATTTCCATTGGAAACAGTTTACATAGTTTTTCAGTAAAGCCAAACTTATTGAAACTTTTGTTTTACTGCCTCTGGAATCTAAAGACTGAAGCTAACACAAGGGAGATCAAACATGTACACCTGTTGCAACCAGGCAACCTCATAGATGAAACAAGATGGAAACATCTGGATGATAGGTACTGCCTCTGGATGATCAGGACATTTTGGGGGTTGTGACTGAGACATGTCATAGATGGAAGTTACATGCACAGAGGAGCAATTCAGGGTAAACAAAAACCTCCCTTATGGGTGGAGATGGTTGGAGGCATAGAAAAGTGCATCATAGGTGTCACATAGGACCTCTGTTAGAGAGAGTTTAGAGAAAGGTCAGTCATGGGGACCAATCAAAAGGGAAATAGGGTTATTATTGGCCTAGGGAAACAAAAATTAGTTTTGGTTCTATTTGTGTGGTTATTTTTATTCAATTTATATGCTTATATGATTTCATATAAATGTTATATTCTTAGGCTACACTTACAAATTTAATTTGCTTTTCTGCTGCTTCAGTACAGACAAGGCTATTTAGAGATTTTGTTGGCAGACATTCAGATTTATGATGTAACATGAGAACACAGAAAAAAGGAAGAGAATGAAAGAATACTATCTGGGCTCCAGAAATGATGTAGGTAATACTTTTTTGGTTTCAGTGTTACTACTTACTAATCTCTGTTAGTTCACCCAAAGAACAGTTTGTGTTCTCATTTTTTGGTTTCTTGCTCATATTTTTTCATCCTTAATCTTGTCACTTGCACAACTACCTTAAGATAGTAATATGCAATATATTAATTAAAGTTAATTTCATACTATTTTTTGAAATTCTGTATCCTCTCCATCTGTGTATTCTTTTCTGCTTTTTTAGAATTAAGAAAAAAAAAAAAGAGCATGAGGAGTATCAAAATTTGGTCTTCCCTGGAGTTGTAGAATTCAAAGGTAAATCAGTTGCATCTGTCTTTTTTTAGTTATTAGGTTTTTAATTACTGCCTCAATTTCATTGAGTATTACTGTGTTCAGGGTTTTTATTATTGCTATTCAATTTTGGCTATAAATGGATTTAGAAATCTATCCATTTCTTCTAGATCCTCCATTATATTGAAATACATGTTTTCATTTTAGCAAAGTGAATTGCGATTTCATTTTTTCCATTTTTTTCTTTTCCTCTCTTTTTTATTTAAAGAAAAAAACAGAAAAAGAATAGAAATATTACAGAATTTCAAGAAAAGATAAAGAGTAAAAAATCACTAGTTGATAAATTACACATTGTTCTTTTAGAAATAATTTCTCATGTTACAAAATCAAAGCAGACAAAGTGGAAACTCAAGCAGTGGGAGTGCAAAGAGAACTGTTCAACCATCCAACAAGAACCTAGAAATATGGTTATGAATCCCACACATGTAAACATACATGCAGCTATATCTTTTATAGTGCTTCCAATTTTCTCTCTTTTTACAATAGCAATTATACATTTTATTTAAAGAGAAGAAAAAAAAGCAAAACAGAAAAAAGGGTAGCAACAATACAGAATTCTAAAAGAAAGAAAGAAAAGGAAAATGGGAAAAAGCCCCATTAAGAAATCAGCAGTTTCTTACATGCTATCATCCTGGATGTAGTTGTTCAAGTTACAAAGGTAAAGTTTACATAGTAAACATTCAAATAGTCAGACTTCAAACTGTTCTGCTCAAAGATCCAACAAAGATTCAGCAATATGATCATCTATTTTACACACTCAAACATACATGCAGTTATATCCCTTAGAGCACTTTCTTTTCCTCTCTTTTTTACAATAGCAATAGCAATTACAAATTTTGGTTATATTACACTTGTAGTTCTTATTTACTTTTTACACTAGAGACACAATGTGATATTTATAAATGTGATTCTTATTTATTTCACTAATGAGGATAGTCTCAAGTTGTCTCTATTTACTTATGATGGCCTCAAAATCATCCTTTCTTACAGCTGAGTAATATTCCATTGTATAAAAATGCCACATCTTTTTCATCCACTCTGCAGTTGATGGGCATCTTGGTTGTTTCCAGGATTTAGCTGTCACAAATTGTGCAGCTATGAATATGGGTGCACATATATTACTGTGATATGAACTTTCCAGTTCTTCTGGGAAAATACCCAGGAGGGGGATAGCTGGATTGAATGGGGATACCAATCCCAGTCTTCTGAGAATTCTCCATATGGATTTCCATAATGGTTGCACCAATCTACATTCCCACCAACAGTGGATCAGTGTTCCTTTTTCCCTGCAGCCTCCCCAACATTTGTTATCAGTTGATTTCTTGATGGCAGCTATTCTTTCTGGAGTGAGGTAGAATCTCAATGCTGTTTTAATTTGCATTTCTCAAATGGTCAGTGATGGTGAACATTTCTTCATGTATTTATTTGCCATTTGTATATCTTTCTCTGAGAACTGTGGGTTCATCTCAGATGCCCATTTCTGGAGAGGGTCTTTCAATTTAGGGGGCTTGATGTTTTTCAATTCTTTATATGTTCTGGACACAAGTCTTTTGTCAGAGGGGTAGTTGGCTAAAATTCTTTCCCACTCTGTGGGTTTGCTTTTCACTCTGTTGGTGATTTCCTTTGAAGTGCAGAAAATTTTCAATAATATGAGACACCATTTGTTTATTCTTTGAAGTGTTTCCCATGCAGTTTGCATTTGTTCATGAATTCTCTGCCTACCCCTATGTCTCCAAGACTTGTACCTACCTTGACTTCCAGTAGATTTAGTGTTTCTGTTTTAATATTTAGGTCTTTGATCCATTTACAATTTAGTTTTATGCATAGTGATAAGCTTGGATCTAGTTTCAGTCTTCTGCATGTAGAGAGCCAATTTTTCCAACACCATTTATTAAAAAGACTATCCTTCTTCCAGTGGAAAATTTAGCCCCTTTATCAAGTATCGGTGGCTCAGGGTCTTTGTAGTTGTGCTTGTATGTTCTAGTCTGTTCCATTGATCCTCAGGTCTATTTCTTTGCCAATACCAACCTGATTTTATCACTTCACAGTACTTTATATACTTTATCACTTTATAGTGGCTTTATAGTACTGTTTCAAGTCAAGAATTGAGATGTCTCCTGCCTTGCTTTTTTTTTTGCCTTGATTTGCTTTTGCTGAAATTGGAAATCAATGGCAAAAGAAATTGTAAAGCCTGCATAAATACATGGAAATTAAATAACAGTCTTTTGAACAAGCAGTGGGCTACAGATGAAATTAAAGCTTTTGACAAAGTTCAACACATGTTCATGATAAGAACCCTTCAGAAACTCAGAATACATGGTGTCTACCTCAACCTTATAAAGGCCATCTATGACAAACCAACAGCCAGCATTATACAAAATGGAGAAAAACTAAAAGCTTTCACTTTAAAATCATGAACAAGACAAGGGTGTCCACTATCACCACTTTTTTTCAATATAGTTCTGGAAACACTAGCCAGGGCAATCAGACAAGAGAGAGAAATAAAAGGATTAAAGATAGGAAAGGAAGAAGTTAAATTATCACTATTTGCAGATGACACGATACTCTATATAGAAGACCCAAAAAAACTCCATTAAAAGACTACTAGAGGCAATAAACAAGTTCAGCAGTATAGCTGGATACAAAGTCAATGCTCAAAAATCAATAGTATTCCTGTACACAAACAAAAACTCACTGAGAGAGAAATTATGGAAATATCACCCTTTGCAATAACATGTAAAAAAATGAAATAATTAGGAATCAACCTAACTAAAAATGTAAAAGACATATGCTGAAAATTACACTATGCTGAAAAAGGAGATTGAAGAGGATAATAGAAAATGGAAGGATATTCCTTGCTCTTGGTTAGGAAGAACAAACATTGTGAAACTGGTCATACTTCCAAAACTGTTATACAGATTTAGCACAATCCCAATCAAAATAGCATTGACATACCTCACAGTTCTAGAGAATATACTACTAAAATTCATTTGGAAACAGAAGAAACATTTTTTTTGCCATTTTTAATTGCATTGATGTGGGCCTTTCCTCTATTTTTTGATACAAGTTGTTTGCCTTTAGAGGTTGTAACTCTTTGCTCCATGCTGTTCTGAACTTTAAATTTTATGTCCATTATGAATTGAATTGTAATGCATTACTTTTACATTTGACATGTTTCATTCTCTAACAGCTTTTATAGTTTGATCCTTGTGTTGGACTAGCATCTCCGGTACCAAAAAAAAAAAAAAAAAAACAACCCAGGTAAATATGGTATATTGAACCCCCAAACAGCCACAATCAGAAAAGATTCTCTCCACAACATGTTACATTGAAATTTCACTAGTCCAAAACAAGGACCAAATCATAAAAGCTGTTAGAGTATCTCCCTCACTGTAGGCCCTCTTCACATGAGAGTGGGTAGGCTAAAGCCAATCCCTGCAGACAAGCTTCCTCTTTTAAGTGCATTAGATTCTTTCCAATGGTGATGTGTTCAGCAGTGGTACTGGTGTGCAAGGAGTGCTGTGTGTTGGAGCAGACCAGATTCCCTTTCTGCACTCCCCTCATCCTTGGCTTGATTTTGTAAGTTACCCATGCAGGTTGTCTTAGAGTATCTGTGTTTATCTGCCTCCTGCATTTCTGAGTATGTGGACTTTCTTGTAAACATTTTCTAGATGAATTTTTTAAATTTTATTTTAAAGAGGATAAAATTAAACAGAGAAAAACAGATCATAAGAAAACAAAGTAAGAAATACAAATTTCAAAGCAAGACACCCGGAGATCTTTTACTGTCTATCATATTGTTTCTTCTTTTCTTCCAAATAGTAGTCTATATATTCTCATACAATGAATTCATACAAAATAAAATAGTATAGAACTGATCAGAACAGGATGATGAAGGCATTTGAGGTTTTCAAAATCAGACAATAGGGAAGTCAGCAATGACTGCCATAAAATCTCTTATTCTCTTCAAAATAGCTGTCCATACCTTCACATATGTTGAAATAAAACAAACAAACCAAAAAAAAAAAGATTAATATCACTCTGAACAGAGCATAATAGTATTGCTGGATTTCCCATCATGATGCTACAGAGTCAGCACTGGGTACCTTATTATCTCTTTTCTTCAAAGTAGCTTTTCATTTCATTGTGCATTATTTAATCAATTTTCATAAACTATTTTGAAGTTTTATGCATGCATGAGTCTCTACAAGTATGCCTATCCTTTTTGTATTAGAGGGAAAAACAAAACAAAACAAAACAAAACAAATTCCTAGAAAAACATGAAATGAAAAAGATATAAAGAGCAATAGCAAAGACCCTAGAACACTTAGAATATAGGCCTTCAAAACAAGGTGGTAGCAGCACAACTAGGGTTGTTATTTTACATAATGATCTTTAAGAGCTCCTCAGATCACTATAAAATATGCACAATTGTTCCAATGAATGTTAACTATTTTGTTCAAAGAATTTATAGAATTTGTAGCAAATCATCTTAGCTATCTTAAGTGTTCATAAACATTTTCTAACCTTCCCTTATGCACTGGTCTCTATACTCTGCCCTTATGGATCTCTGGTCTTTATATTTGTTCCTTTGAGGGTTTTCTGCTCAATTTGCTTATTCATTTAAGATCAGGTTGTTTTTGTTGGTGTTCTGGTTCTTTAGTTCTTTAAATATTCTAAATACTAATCTTCTCTTGAAAGAGTAGATGGTAAAGACTTTGTTCCATTCTGTAAGTTGTGCCTTTTGTTAATTGTTTCCTATTTTGTAGAGAAGATTTTTACTTTGTTGTCATCTAATTGTTGATTTACTTCCTTGGCTATTGTGGTCCTATTCAGGAAGTCTTTTCCTGGACCTTTAGGTTCAAGCACATTTCCTACTTCATAGGAAAGCAGTTGTGAGGTGCTCAGTCTTATATATAAGTCTTATAGTAAAGACTTCTATCCATTTTATCTGATTTTAGTACAGAGTAAGATCTCATTTCATTCTTTTGCAAATGGATAGTTTCCCTTGCAGGAATTGCTGAAAAGTGTATCTTTTCTTTAGCAGTCATTTTTGCTTCCTTTGTCAGAAATCAAATGGATTTAGGTGAATGAGCTTGCTTCTCTGTCTTCTGTATTATTTTATTTGGCTACATGTCTGGTTTGGTGAAAGTATTAATGTTTTGTTACTTGGATTTATAGTATACTTTTAAACTTGTTATTGTGTTGCTTTAAATTTGAGTGTTGCTTTTTTCTCCTTAGTTTTGCATGGGCTTTTCTGGATCTTTCATGCTTCTCTACAAATGCTGGAATTGGATTTTCTAGTTTGGTGAGGAATGCTGTTAGTATTTTAACAGTGAGTACACAGAATCTTTAGATTAGTTTTGGTAATGTGTCTATTTTGATGTATTTCTGCCAGTACATGAAGAAGAGATATATTTCTATTTTCTAATCTTTTGTACAGTATTTTTTCAGTGCTCTGTACTTTTCATTACAAAGATCTTCCACCTTGTTTGATAGGTTGATTCCTAGTTATTTATTGAAACTATTGTGAATGGACTCATTTTCATTTCTTTCTTGTGGTTCATTGTGGTACACAAGACAGTTACTAATTTTTTGTAGCAATTCTGAATCTTACCACTTCACTGAACTTATTACATTTAACTGTTTCCTGGTGAAATATTTAGAACCTTTTATAAAGAATCATTTCATCAATAAATAGAATTTTAATTCTTCATTTCTTATTTGTAATTTTTTTCTTGCTCAATCACATGAGTTAAAAATTTAAATAATAAATTAAACAGGTGTGATAAGAGAAGACACAATTGCAGAGGATTTAGCTCAGCAGGATAAGTGCCTACCTTGTAAGCATGAGGTTGTGAGTTCAAACCATGGTACCAAAAAAAAGAGAGAGATAGAGAAAAAAATAGAGTGAACACAGTTGCCTCACCCATAATTTTGGAGAATATGCTTTGAGTTTTTCCCATTACCATATTATGGCATTTGCATTTTTCACATAGAATCTTTATGATTTTGAGTAAAGATACTTGTAATGTATCTTCATGATAAAGGAATATTAAATATGTTCAAAATTATTTTCTACATAAAATGAGAAAATCATGTTTTTTTGTCCTTGGTTTAATTCGTGTGGACTATTATATTTGTTGGTTTACATGGGTTGAAACATCATTGCATGTCTTGGTGGCACACACCTGACCATGTTATATGATCTACAAGGTGTTGAATTCTGTTTACAAGAATATTATTGATAATATTTGAATCCATGTTCACCATGGATATTCATCTATACTTTTCTTTTATGTTTACTCTTTGTTCACTTTTCATATCAGGATACATTTCATAGATACAGGTTAATTACTTCTTTCCTTTTGGTTTTTGAGAATGTTTGAAAAACTTTGTGTTAGTTTTGCTTCAAATGTGAAAAATTCAGCAGTAAACACACCAAATCTTGGGCTTTTCTTCATTAGGAATTTTTTAGTAATTCTCTGGATTTCAGTGGTACCTGTTGTGATTTTTACCTTTTTCAGTTATAAGTTTATTACTTGATACTTCTCATTCTTTCTTTTTCAAGTTTTGGCTAGGGCTTTATTAATAAGATTTATGTTTCAAAGAGCAAAATATTTGATCCATCGAACCTTTGTATTGCTGTTAAAATCTCTGTTTAATTTAATATCTTTTCTGATCTTTACCATTTAATTTCTTCTACTGTGCCTGGTTTTGGATTGTTCTTTTTCATTAGGACATTGAGATGCATCATTCATTTATTTTTTCAAGATGACTGTTTTTACTATATAGGCACTGATAGCTATAAATTTCCCTCTATGAATGCTTTCATTATATCTCAGAGATTTTGCTATGTTGTACTGACATTACCATTTGATTATAGGAATTTAATTTATTCTTTGGTATGTTCAGTGACCCACTAGTAATTCAACAATGTATTATTCAATTTCTGTGCTGGTTTACTACCTATAGTTTCTTTCCTTATTGATTTATTTTTTTCATTTAATTGTGATAAGATAGGATGTGATCATATGAGACAGGTTGAGATTGCTTTATGTATTTATATAAACATGCTTCACAGCTGAAAATGTGGTCTATTAGCAGAGGGAAAGAAAACCCACAAACTGGGAAAAAATTCGTAGTGACTGTCCCTCAAAGAATTTCTGTCTAGAACTTAGAAAGAATTAAAAAAAACAGACCACTGAAATTCAGACACAATCCAAAAATGAGCATCAGAGATAAGCTCACAGTTCTCATAAGAAGAAATATGAATGGCAAATAAATACATGAAAAATGTTCATCATCATTGGTTATTAGAGAAATGCAAATTAAAACATGGAGACTCCATCTCACTACAGAAAGAATGACCAGGATCAATAAAACTACCAAAAACAAATGCTGGACAGGCTGTGGGGAAAAATGAACTCTTCTGCACTGTTGGTGAGAGCATAGACTTGTGCAACAACTCTGGAGGTCAGTCTGGATATTGCTCAAAAAGCTTGGGTTGAAAATCCCATTTGACCCAGCTATTCCACTCTTGGGCATATTCCCAGAAGATCTGAAAACATCTTACCACAGTGATATATGTGCACCCATGTTTATAGCAGCACAATTTGTAATAGCCAGATCTTGGAAACAACCTAAGTGCCCATCAACTGAGGAATGGATAAAAAAATTGTGGTACTTTTATACAATGGAGAAATACTCAGCTATAAAAAATGATCACATTCCGTGGGCCCACCCTGCCTCTGGGAACTTAGCAGAAACCTACATCAGGGCTAGGCTGCCCAGAATCTCCACCATGGGCCCCTCCTCCCTCAGGGAAATTAACGGAAGCCTGTATCATGCTTGGCTGCCCAGAACCTCCCCTGTGGGCCTGCCCTGCCATGGGAACTTAGCAGAAGCCTGCATCAGGGGTAGCCTGCCCAGAACCTCCACCGTGGGCCTGCCCTGCCTCCAAGAACTTAGCAGAAGCCTGCATCAGGGGTAGGCTGCCCAGAAGCTCCACCAAGGGCCTGCCCTGCCACCTGAAACTCAGCACAAGCCCGCCTCAGGGGTAGGCTACCCGGAACCTCCCCTGCGGGCCTGCCCTGCCACCAGGAACATTGAGGAGGCCTGCCCAAGACTGAAAACTGCCCTGGAATGCTACAGATGGGCCTGTCCTCCCACCTGGAACATCAGAAGATCTCAGCAGTATCCAGCTAGTGTGAGAAAATTTGGAACTTTGCTTCCAGTTGGTGAATTTTGGACTACACTGGATTGACTGTATCAAAGTGGTGAGTATACCCCTAAAATAGAGTTGTATAGGGGATAAATAGGGCCAGTAGTAAAAACCCCCTCCAACTAACTGTAAGACTTTGGTGTGTCTGAAAAGAGTATGTGTGATCCCTCCTACATATAACAGGCAGAGTGAAAATGACTAAACAAAAAAGCAAAATGCAGTCTCAAACATATAGTTCACCAGAAGCAAGTATAGGAGACATTGAAATAGAGGACCCCAAAAGTAACACATCAGGAATCTCTGAAAAGATAGCCAGTGAAATAAAAAAAAAAACTGCATCAGGCTATAGAGGAAATCAAATTAGAAGTAGTCTCCCATATAAAGATAGAAATAACAACTTTAGTAAAGGAGTTGTTGGATGCAGCTAAAGAAGAACTAGAGAAAAAAGTGCATGAGCATGGGAAACTGATTGCAACTTTGAATGAACAATATAGAAAAAAGCAGAATTGATGAAACAAACTCAAAGAGACATCCCCAAGAAACAAAAAATTCTTTTGAAAGAGTGCAAAACTGCCTAAAGGAAGCTGAGGATAGGATTTCAGACCTTGAGGACAGGATCACAGTTAGTGATCAGGAAAAGACAGAACATTTAAAAATAACAAAGCAGCATTAAATGACAATCCAGAAGCTTCATGATGATGCCAAGAGCAACAATATAATAATAATGGGCATTAGTGAAGATATAGGAGTGCAGGCAAATGACATACATAAAGTATTTACAGAAATAATAGCAGAAAATTTCCCAAACATGGGGAAAGAATCTGATATGCAGATAAGTGAGTCATATAGAACACCAAACAGTCACAATCAACATAAATCCACACCCAGACACATAATAATTAAGATCTCAGACATACAGCATAAAAACAGAATGTTAGAAGCTATCAGAGAAAAGACACAACACACCTATCAGGGAAAGTGCATTAGAATCAGGACAGACTTTTCAGCACAAACGCTCAAGTCAAGAAGATCTTGGAGTGAAGTATTTCAAGCCCTAAAAGAAAACAATCTTCAACCCAGACTGACGTACCCAGCAAAACTTTCATTCAAATTTAATGGAGAAACAAGATACTTGCATGACCAAGAACAACTGAAGAAATCCATGTCCACCAAGCCAACCCTAGAAAGAGTACTAAAGGACATACTACACAGAGACAAAAATGACCACAATCCCAAAATCAACAACAGAAAGAAACGTCCAGGTAGGATAAGCAATTAAATAAGAGGAAAAGCAAAAAGAAACAACTGGAACATAACATGGCCAAGTCAAGCCAGTACATATCAGTGCTATCCATAAATATAAATGGCTTCAATTCACCTATAAAAAGAAGTAGATTGACTGAATGGATCAAGAAACAGGACCCCACAATATGCTGAATGCAAGAAACACATCTGACCCAAAAGGAAACTCATAGATTAAAAGTCAAAGGATGGAAAACAGTATTCCATGCAACAGGAACCCAGAAAAAAGCAGGGGTAGCAATTCTATTTGCAGACAATGTGAACTTCAAACCTTAAAATGATTAAAAGTGATATAGAAGGTCACTACATACTTGTTAGTGGCAAAATTCAAGAGGAAGAACTAACAATTATAAATATATATGTGTCAAATACAGGAGCACCCAACTATATAAGACAAATACTAATGGACATGAAAAACCAAATACACAAGAACACAATTATAACAGGAGATCTTAACAGCCCATTGTCACAAAGAGATAGATCAACTAGACAAAAAGTCAGCAAAGAAATAACAGAACTGAATCATACCTGTGAGCAATTGGACTTAGTAGATGTTTACAGAGTGTTCCACCAAACCACATCAGAATACACATTCTTCTCAGCTGCACATGGGACATTCTCCAAAATAGACCATATATTATCCCATAAAACATTCTTAAGTAAATGCAAAGATATTGAAATCATACCATGCATAATATCTGACCATAGTGCAATGAAGTTGGAAATTAATGGCAAAAGAAATTGTAAAACCTACATAAATACATGGAAATTAAATAACAGCCTTTTGAACAACCAGTGGGCTACAGATGAAATCAAAGAAGAAATAAAACAATACCTACAATTCAATGAAAGTATAGAAAAAACATACTGTAATCTGTGGGATGCAATGAAAGCAGTCTTAAAAGGGAAACATATAGCAATAAACTGTCATATCAAGAAAACAGAATGAGCACAAATAAACAACCTAATGCTCCATCTCAAGCAACTAGAAAAAGAAGAGCAAGCTAAACCCAAAGCTCATAGAAGAGAGGGAATTGTAAAGATTAGAGCAGAAATCAGTGCAGTTGAAACTAAAAAAACAATACAAAGAATTAATGAATCAAAAAGCTGGTTTTTTGAGAGACTAAACAAAATTGACCAACCCCTAGTTAACCTTATCAAGAAAAAGAAAGAAAAAACCCCAAATCCATGCAATAAGAACTGAAAAGGGAGAAATTACTACAGATCCCATGGAAATTCAAAAGATCATGAATACCTACTTTGAAAATCTCCACTCACATAGAGTGGAAAACATAGAGGAAATGGACAGATTTCTAGAAACATATGAACTACCAAAGCTCAACCAAGAAGATATAGCAATTTTGAACAACCCAATATCAGCTATTGAAATTGAAAATGTAATTCAAAACTTACCAACAAAGAAAAGCCCAGGTCCTGATGGATTCACAGCTGAATTCTACAAGAAATTTAGACAAGATCTGATGCCAAAACTCCTTAAACTCTTCAGTGAATTTGATTAAAAAGCAATCCTCCCTAAGTCATTCCTGGAGGCAAGTATTACTCTGCTACCAAAACCAGAGAAAGATCAAACCAAAAAAGAGAACTATAGGCCAATCTCACTAATGAATATTGATGCAAAGATTCTCAACAAAATACTGGCAAATAGAATGCATCAAATCATCAAGAAGATTATACATCATGACCAAGTGGGGTTCATACCAGGAATGCGGGGATGGTTTAACATATGCAAATCAATAAATGTAATACACCACACAACAGAGCCAAAAACAAAAACCACATGGTCATCTTAATAGATGCAGAAAAAGCTTTTGACAAAGTCCAACACATGTTTGTGATCAAAAACCCTTTAGAAACATTGGAATACACGGTGTCTACCTCAACCTTATAAAGGCCATCTATTACACACCAACAGCCAACATTATACTAAATGGACAAAAAGTGAAAGCTTTCACTTTAAAATCAGGAACAAGACAAGAATGTCCCCTCTCAACACTCCTTTTCAACATAGTTCTGGAAACACTAGCCAGGGCAATCAGACAAGAGAGAAAAATAAAAGGAGTAAAGATAGGAAAGGAAGAAGTTAAATTATCACTATTTGTAGATGACATGATACTCTATATAGAAGACCCAAAAAACTCCATTAAAAGACTGCTAGAGGTAATAAACAAGTTTAGCAGTGTAGCTGGATACAAAGTCAATGCTCAAAAATCAATAACATTCCTGTACAACAAACAAAAACTCACTGAGAGAGAAATTATGGAAATATTGCCTTTTACAACAACATCTAAAAAAATGAAATACTTAGGAATCAACCTAACTAAAAAAGTAAAAGACCTATATGCTGAAAATTATACTACACTGAAAAAGGAGATTGAAGAGGATATTAGAAAATGGAAGGACATTCCTTGCTCTTGGTTATGAAGAATCAACATTGTGAAAATGGTTATACTCCCAAAACGGTTATACAGATTTAGCGCAATTCCAATCAAAATAACATTGACATACCTTACAGAACTAGAGAAAACACTCTTAAAATTCATTTGGAAACAGAAGAAACCTGGAATAGCAAAGGCAGTTCTAGGCAACAAAAGCAAGGCAGGAGGCATCTCAATTCCTGACTTGAAATGGTACTATAAAGCCACAGTGATAAAATCAGCTTGTTACTGGCAAAGAAATAGACCTGAGGATCAATGGAACAGATTAAAAGATGCAAGCACAACTACAAATACACTCAGCCACCTGATATTTGACAAAGGGGCTAAATATGTCCACTGGAAGAAGGATAGTCTTTTTAATCAATGGTGTTGGAAAAATTGGCACTCCACATGCCAAAGACTGAAACTAGATCCATGCATATCACCATGTACAAAACTAAAGTCTAAATGGATCAAAGACCTCAATATTAAAACAGAAACACTAAATCTACTGGAAGACAAGGTAGGTAGAAGTCTTGGAGACATAGGAGTAGGCAGAGAATTCATGAACCAAACGCAAACTGCACGGGAAACACTTCAAAGTATCAACAAATGGGATCTCACTTTATTGAAAAGTTTCTGCATTTCAAAGGAAATCACCAACAGAGTGAAAAGAAAACCAACAGAGTGGGAAAAAATTTTAACCAGCAACCCCTCAGACAAAGGACTTGTGTCCAGAATATATAAAGAATTGAAAAACATCAAGCCCCCCAAATTCAAAGACCCTCTCCAAAAATGGGCATCTGAGATGAAGCCACAGTTCTCAGAGAAAGATATACAAATGGCAAATAAATACATGAAAAAATGTTCTCCATCACTGGTCATTCAAGAAATGCAAATTAAAACAGCATTGAGATTCCACCTTACTCTGTAAAGAATAGCTGCCATCAAAAAATCAACTGATAACAAATGTTGGCAAGGCTGCAGGGAAACAGGAACACTGCTCCACTGTTGGTGGGAATGTAGACTGGTGCAACCATTATGGAAATCCATATGGAGAATTCTCAGAAGACTAGGATTGGAAGCCCCATGCAATCCAGCTATCCCCCTTGTGGGCATTTTCCCCAAAGAACTTAAAAGTTTATATCACAGTAATATATGTGCACTCATGTTCATAACTGCACAATTTGTGAAAGCTAAATCCTGGAAACAACCAAGATGCCCATCAACTGCAGAGTGGATGAAAAAGATGTGGCATCTTTATACAATGGAATATTACTCAGCTATAAAAAGGATGATCTTGAGGCTTTCATAGGCACATGGAGACAACTTGAGACTATCTTCATTAGTGAAATATATAAGAATCATATTTATAAATACCATACTGTGTCTCTAGTGTAAAATGTAAATAAGAACTACAAGTGTAACAAAACCAAAATGTGTCATTGCTATTGTAAAAAAGAGAGGAAAAGAAAGTGCTCTAAGGGATATAACTGCATGTATGTTTGAGTGTGTAAAATAGATGACTGTATTGCTGAATCTTTTTTGGATCTTTGAGCAAAATTGTTTGTAGTCTGACTGTTTGAATATTTGCTATGTACCCTTTAACTTTGTAACTTGAACAACTACATCCAAGATGACAATATGCAATTTACAAATTACTGATTTCTTAGTGGGGCTTGTTCTCATTCTCCTTTTTCTTTCTTTTAGAATTATGTATTACTACTGTTTTTTGTTTTGTTTTGTTTTTTCTTCTCTTTTAATAAAATTTTAAAAATGTATAATTACTATTGTAAAAAAAAGTAAGCACTATAAAAGATATAGCTGCATGTACGTTTAGATGTGTGGGATTGATGACCATATTTCTAGTTTCTTGTTGAACAGATCTGTTTGCACTCTCACTGCTTTAGTGTCCACTTTGTGTGCTTTGATTCTGTGACTTGAATAACTATTTCTAAAAGAACAATGTGTAATGTATCAACTAGTGATTTCTTACTATTTATCTTCTTTTCTTGAAATTCTGTAATATTTCTAACTTTTTCCTGTTTTTTTCTCTTTAAATAAAAAAATGAAAAAGCTGATCACATTGAGATATTTATAAATAAGTGGGTGCAACTTGAATCCCTACTCAGAAATGATATAAATCAAACTCACATATATAAATACAGTATAGTCTCCCTAGTGTAAGAAATGGTAAGAATACAAAAGATTTTATGGTAATCATATTTCACCACTATATTGCTTTGAATTCTTATGTTTTCATTCATTGGTTGGAATGTTTTTATTCTGTTTTTCTTGATCTTAATATATGTTATGGTATGAATAGTTACTTTGAAAGCAAAACAATATGGCAGCCATTGTTGATTTAGTATCATCTTGCTCTGAAGTCCTACCATGCTCTTGTTTTTCTATTGCCATTGATTCTATCATATTATGTCTTATTGGGATTTAATATGTATGATAGTCTAAACAAATTGTTATGGAAAATGAGATAATATAGCAGCCATTGTTCATCTTTGGTTATTTGGTTCAGAATGCCTTATAATAATATAACTTTCATTCTCTTGAGTGGTTTTATTCTATTTTGTTATGTTTGACATTGTATGTAAAGCTAAACTCAACTATTTCAAAGAAAAAGAAATTATGATAATTACTGTTAATATCCAATTGTTGTGAAGTGCTGTGTTGCTTACACTGTTCTGTTCTGATCTGCTTAGATTTGTCCTCTTTTGTTTTTTCTTTAAAATAAAAAATGTGATGTATTTCTAAAAATATTCCATATGCTGTGTAAAACAATATGTAAATTTTTGTTGTAATAAAATTCTACAAATATCTATTAATTCCTGTTGATATATACTGAAGTTTATTAGTAATATCTCTTAGGTGTGGTTTTCTAGTTGACATGCTTGTGAAAGTGAGTATTGATGCTATACACTGGGATTATATTGTGCTCCATCTAACCCTTCATGTAGTACTTGTTTCATAAAGTACGACACACCAAATGCATAGTGCATATATATTTACAATTATAATATCTGTTTGATAATTTTTTCCTATAACCAAGATGTTGCAGCCCTATTTATCTCTTCTTATAAATTTTAGTTTGAAGTCTAGTTTGTGAATACAAATTAAGCTACTCTGGGATGAAAAGTACTTGGTCATGGTGTAAAGTCTTTTTGATGATTTGTTTGACTGCAAACAAATTGATGATATTTTCATCTATGTTCATTAGAGAGATTGGCATGTAGTTCTTTTTGTTGTTGTTTGTTGGGATCCATGTCTATTTTCTGAATCAGGGTAAAGATAGCTTTCCAGAATGACTTTGGGAATACACTTTTCATTTCAATTTCATTATTGTTTTTGAGGAAACTTGAAATTAGATCTTCCCTAAAGATTTTGTAGAATTTGCCACTGAATCAGTCATATGCTGGGCTTGTCTTATGTGGTAGGTTTTTATTGTTGCTTAAGTGTTATTGTCAGTTATTGGATTAGTTAGGATTTTAAGATTTTGGTTCATTTTCAGGAATTCATGTGTATCTAAGAATCTCTCCATTTCCTATGAGTTCTCCATGTGTTGATGCATACATTAGTGAGCTAATCTTCTGGATTTCAATATTGTCTATTCTGATGTCACTTTTTTCATGTCTAATTGCATTGATTTTTGTATTTTTTGTACTGGGGATTGAACTCACTGATTTGTGTCTTTTATTGCCTTTTTGGGTAATACTGTCCAATTGAAGGCAATTGGTAATGAAAAGTTTGATGTTTCATGGAAACTATAAAAGCAAGAAGGTTACCACAACCAGTTCACAAATCTGCATGTCAATATGTTTGGGAATAGAGAAGAAATTAATAGATTCCTAGATTGTGTGTACTACCAAAATTAAAACAAGAAAATATGAAGATACTGAATTGTCCAAAAAAAAAAAAACCCTCAGGAAAGGAAATGTAAGCAGTAATAAAGAAATAAAATAACTGTACCACCTAAGAAAATAAAAAATTCCAAAGGATTCAATGCTGAATTCTAAAGAACTGCAGGGAAGGTCTAATTCCACTACTTCTCAAACTCTAATAAAATTGAAAGAGAAAAAGTATTCATAGAGCCATTACTGGAAGCTAGCATTACCCTAATTCCAAAACCATAGAAGGATCCAACTACACAAGAAAACTATATGCCAATCTCTTTAATTCATATGCAGAATTCCCCAACAAGATCCTGACATATAAAATGCCACAAATCATCAAAAAGATTTTAGATCATGACCAAGTCATCTTTCTCTCATGGACCCAAGGAAGGTTCAATATGTGCAAATTTATCATTGCAATATATCACAGAAAAAGAAGCAAGGAACAAAATCAAATGATCATCTCAATAGCCACAGAAAAATCCTTTGACAAAATCCTACATCTTTTCATCATAAAAATTGAAAGAAAATAGAAGAACCTTATCTCAATCAAATAAAATCAAATTGTGAGAAACCTACTGCCAATATTACATTAAATGCAAAAAATGAAAGATTCTCTAACATGAGGAGAAAACAAGGATATTCATTCTTACTCTATTTCTACATTACAATTTTTATAGCTTCTTTCTAGATGCCTCCCCAAAGCTTCACATGCTCATTAGTGGGACTTTTCAGAGGGGGGTAGGTCTATGGAATGCAACATTGGTATTGAGGGTGTGTGACATCTGGATTATTCCTCTAGTTGAATTACAATAGTTGTGGTTGTGGCTTACAGATTTATTGAAAAATAAAACCCCACCCAGGTTTGAGTGGTTAGATATCAATAGGCTTGTAGTCTGGATGGAATATAGAGAAAATAAGAAAGTAGTCTTGTTGTGGAAGCCTTCTATCTTCTGTACCATGGACTATTAAAAGAAACTTTTCCTTCTTCAACTTACATGTGTCGGGTATTTTGTCCTAACAATGATGAAATAATTAAGACAGTACTGGAATCATTAACTGGAACAATAAAGCAAGAGAAAAAGGGATATATATGGGACATACATGACAAAACACTGTACATAAAAGATCCTCCAAAAATTTTACTGTAAGACTTGCAATTATTAACCAAAATGAATAATTTAATAGGAAGAAAGTTAACACATAATAATCAAGTACATTCTCATCTATAAAGGAAAACCAATCAGATTCACAGCAGTCTTTTCAACACAAACCATCAAGTCAAGAATAGTTTGGAGTAAAGTGTTTGAAACACTGAAAGAAAAAATCTTCCAAGATAGATTGATCTACCCAGCAAAACTATCTTTCCAAACTGATGGAAAAATAACATGCTTCCAAGATAAAGAACAACTGAAGGAATTCATGACTACCAAACCAATCCTACAGAGAGTGATAAAGAATATTCTAGAGAGAGATAAAGATGACCATGGTTCCAGGAACAGCAGAAGAGGAAGATCACCAAAAAATATAAGCAACTGAATGAAGGTACAAAGGGGAGGGCCAACAAAAGGAGGATAACAGGGCAGAGAAAACCCAATGTATGTTGGTTGTAAACATTAATGTAGATGGCCTCAGTTCAACAATAAAAAGAAACACAGGGAGAGTGGATCAAGAGGCAAGATAAATAGATATAATGTATACAAGAAATGCAGATAATTGGAAAGGTAATTCATAGACTGAAAATTGAAGGAGAATAAACAATTGTTCCATGTGACTGGAGACTGAAAAGAAAAACAAAAGCAAGAGTAACTTGCTCATCAACCACAGAATGGATAAGACAGCTACAGTAATCCTAACCTTAACCCTAACCCTAACTTTGAACTGGACCCATAGAAACAACTTATCTTTCAAAGGGTATCTTCCATGTTCTTCTCATTCCACAGATAAACCTCCTGCTCCCTTTTAGCACTTAAAGCAAACCACCCCCCAATCCCAAGAATCCACAAACACCCAAGCCTTCACCCTTGGCCCCCAGTAAATTTTTTGTGTTCTGTTTTGCACAGGCAGATGTTCCTTCAAATTAGATGTTAATATATCATTTTGCACACCTCGCAAACTCTTCCCCACTGGAAGATCTGATAAAATTGGCTTCACTTCTTTGTTGTTGCTGAAAGTATTTATATTTCTTTTATAACTCTTCCATACCTGCATTAAAGGCCTTAACAGTCATTGTTGTCTCTCTCATTTTCTCTGCACTACCTCAGATTGAGGGCCCAAAATACTCAATCAACAAGGGCAAAGCAAGAAGTATTACAATTCAAGATTAGATGTTATGTTGAAAAGCCACAGTGATTAAAGAAAAACAACATAACACTGGTACAAAAACAAGCATGTGGATTATTGGAACAGAATAGAGGATGCAGAAATATCATCAGGCACATTCAGATTTGATGAAGGGTGCAAAAATATACTTTGCAAAAAAAAAGCATCTTTAAAAATGGGGATGAGAAAATTAAGTATCAAAAAGCAGAATATTGAATGTAACCTACCACATCTTACCATAAAGTAAATTAAAAATAAAAATGCATAAAAACTCTAAATGTTACAAAAGAAACATTTTTTTGAATATTAAATATGTAAAACTCTTGAAGACAAAACTAAAAGCAAAGACTTGGAACAGAATGGCAGTTATAAAAGAAATAATACCACAGGTGTACAAATGGTATCATTAAATTATAAGCTTCTACACAGCAAAGAAAAGTCAACAGGGTGAAGCATACACAGAATGAGAAAAAATTTTATGAGAATTTCTCAGTTGGAGGACTACTCAGGATACAGAAATAACAAAAAAAATTAGATCCACCAAAGGAAAAATCCTAATAAAAAATGTGAAAATGAAATAAATACATATTTCACAAAAGGCATATGAGTGGTACATAAACATGACAATACTTTCACTATAGCTGGTCATTTGAGAAATGAAAATTAAAGCAAAACTGATTGCATTCTTCTCCAGAAAGAATAAGTATCACCAAAAATCAATCACTGACATGTGTTGGTAGAGCTTGAGTGAAAAAGAAACCTACATTGCTGCTGAAAATGTAATCTAGTTCCACCACTGTGGAATTAAAAAAACTGAAACTAGATATTCTATTTGACTCTGGCATTTTCTCTCTAGGTATCTTACCAAACAATTGAAATACATGATAATACTGTGATATACAATACTCATGTTTGTAACAGCACACCTCTTAATAGCTAAATGCTGAAAGCAAACTCTTTGCCCAATAACAGTTGAATGTATAAAGAAAATATGGCATTTATGCAGAGTGTAATGTTACCAGACTACAAAGTAAGGTAAATGTCAGTCAAAATTAGGAAATTGGATGCACCTTGAGACCATAACGCTAAACAAAATACATCAGTAGCAAAAGTTTAAATATGGTGTATTTTCCTTTTATGGGAAACCATATATAACTGTTGAGCAAAGTCAAACATAGTAGGAAGTAGAGGAATAGATCTTTTTCAGGTGGAAAAAGATCAAGAGGTGAAGGAAGGGTTTGGGAAGAGTAGCAAAAGAATAAAAAAGAATTATTTTATTATGGATAAGTACCAACTCTCAAAAAGGAATGTAATCATTATGTAGTGCAAATATATATCAAGTACAATGAAAAACTAGAACAGAAACAAAACCTCAAAATGATGGAGAAGCAGCAACTTTCCACCAAACAAAACCTTGAATAATTTATGACTACCTAAACAGCACTGTAAAAATACCCAGTAATACCTTGGACAGAGTAAGTGAGGCCCAAAACACCAAAGATCTTAGTGGAATGAATACATGAAGCCAGGGTAAAAAAAAAAAAACTCACTAAAAGGGAAGAATAAAGAAATTAGTGAAAGAAAAATAATGCCATGACAGGACTCAATCAGTATCTTGCAGTAATTACTCATAATATAAATAGTTTCAACTCCTCAATCCAGTGTCACAGATTGGCAGGTTAAATTTTTTAAAAAACACAATTGTATGTTATATATAAGAGAAAAATATAACCCATGAAAAAACACACTTACTAAAAACTGAGGGATGGAAAATAGTACTGCATGCAACAGTAGTCTGAAAGCAAGCAGGCTTTACAGAATATCTATAAATAAGTAATGAAAAGCTGACCAGTTAAGAAAAACATTTTGTTTTATTTTATTGTAGGTTTTCAATATGTGAACTTGTTCTTCATAAAGTGATCAAGACATCAAGAACAAGCCCTTTATAAACAAGAGGTTCTCTTAGGGAGACAAGAAGCAAATCAAGTTGTGCAAGCTTCCTGCTCACTCCCCTGTAACTTGTGGTTAGGAGTGGAAACGTCAGATACCTTTGGCTGAAATTAATTCAAAACCTCTTCTGAAGATACACCTACCCAGAGCTGGGTTTGGGACCAAAGAAAGCCCAAAGAAACACCAATCAAGGGAATGTCCCCACCCTCATAAAAATCCTTTCTCCAATCTTCAGTGACCTTTCAAAATTGTGACTGAAAATCTGGGCACATTTGGATACATTTGTCCGTTCTAAAGAGTGAACTTTAAGGTGCACAACTCTTGTGTGTGTGTGACTTAAGAGAACTTTATTATTTTTCTTAAAGGTACATTTAAATATAAAAAAGATATCTTGTGAAAAGTTTTCTTCTCCTCCTCCTCTTTTTCCTTCTTCCTCCATTCCTTCTCCTCCTCTTCCTTCTCCTCCCAAGAAATAAGCCATACAAAATAGTATATTACAGATTTATACATCTCAGAGGATTCACTGTTGAATTTTACAAGAATATCAAGGGTGAGTTAATCTCAATATTTTTAAACAATTTTCCATGAATTTTAAAGTTAGGAAAACAGCTAATTTATTTGATATTCATATTGCTCTCAAGCAAAAAATTGGACAAGGAGTTATCTTAAAAATAATACTATAGACAAGTAAAAGTTATCCATGACACTCCCATTGAATATATATACTAAATGGGGAAATTTTTAAAGGGTAACTTCTAAAATCTGGAAGAAACTAATGATATTCAATCTCATCATTTCTGTCCAGTATAGTATTCAAAATTTTCCAAGATCAAGTAGGGAAGAGAAATAAAATCAATTCAAGTAGGAATGGAAAAGTTAAAATGTGCTTCCTAGCAGATAATGTGGCACTTTAAATAGAGCATCCAAAAAAAAAAAACCCAAACAACTAAACAAAACAAACAAAAAACTCCACCAAAAGACTTTTAGAACTAACATGAACTTCAACAAAGTGACAGAATACAAGATAAACTCACAAAACAAATAGCATTCTGATACACACACACACACACACACAGACTCACCAAGAAAAAATCAGGAAAAGAGTTCTATTCACAGTAGTTTCACAAATATTATTTTCCTTGGAGTTAACCTAACTGAGGATGTGAAGAACCTTTGTCATGAAAACTACATTACCCTGGAAAGAAGATTGAAGAGGACATTAGAAAATGCAAAGTCATCCCCTACTCTTGGATAGGAATAAATAATACTTTCAAAATGTTCATATTACAAAAATTGCTACATAGTTTTAACAAATTCTCTGCTAAAGAGTCATCAGTTTCTTACAGAACTAAAATGAGTAATTCTAAACCAATATACATTCTGTATAAATACTTCTGTGAGCAAGAAGAGACCCTAAAGAGTCAAAGCAGTCTTGACTAACAAGAGCAAGGCAGAAAGCATCCTAATGCCAGACTGCAAGGTATACTATAAAGCTACAGAAGTGAAACAGCATGGTATTGGTACAAAAATACATATTACCAAATCAAACAGAATATAGGAATCAGACAAATCCAAGGGCCAATTCTATGGGTCAGACAGAATGAAGATTGCTTAACCAATATTTCTGGAAAAACTGGATATCCATACGCAGAAGGATGAATTTTGATCCATATCTTTCATAATGCACTAAAACAACATAAAATGGGTCAAAATCCCATATAGATAGAAATACCAATACTGCTCTACTGAAAAAAAAAACTTTTGATATTCTTGAGGACATAGGCATAAACTACAACTTGCTGAACTGAGCCCTTCCTGCATAAGAAATAATATAAACAATCAACAAATAACCTTCTTTTAAATTTAAAATCTCTGCATAGCAAAAGAAACAACCAAAACAGTGAAAAGACAAGTAGAGAATGGGAAAAACAGTGCCAGCTACTCTCCAGGCAGAGAAGTAGCATCTAGAATGTGTAGAGAACAAAATATATTAGACCATCAAAAGTAAACGACCCTGTAGAATAGAGGAAATTGCAAAGATTAGAGCAGAAATTAATGCAATTAAAACTAAAAAAATTACAAAGAATTGATGAATCAAAAAGCTGGTTTTTTGAGAGAATAAACAAAATTGACAAATCTCTAGCCAACCTTATCAAGAAAAATAAAGAAAAAATTCAAATCCACAAAATAAGAATTGAAGAGAAGGAAATTACTACAGATCCTAAGGAAATTTGAAAGATCATGAACACCTACTTTGACAATCTCTACTCATATAGGGTGGAAAACACAGAGGAAATGGACAGATTTCTAGGAACATATGAACTACCAAAGCTCAACCAAGAAGATATAGAAATTTTGAATAACCCAATATCAACTACTGAAATCAAAAACATGGTTTAAAACTTACCAACAAAGAAAATCCCAGGTCCTGATGGATTCACAGCTGAATTCTATAAAAAATTTAGAGAAGATTTAAAGCCAATACTCTTTAAACTCTTCAATGAAATTGAAAGAGAAGCAGTCTGCCCTAATTCATTCTTGGAGGCAAGTATCACTCTGACACCAAAACCAGAGAAAGACCCAACCAAAAAGGAGAACTATAGGCCAATCTCACTAATGAACATTGATGCAAAGATTCTCAATAAAATATTGGTGAATAGAATGCAGCAAAGCATTAAGAAGACTATACACCATGACAAAGTGGGATTTATTCCAGGAATGCAGGAATTGGAAAACATACACAAATCAATAAATGTAACACCACATCTACAGAGACTAAAATAAAAATCGCATGATCATCTCAATAGATGCAGAAAAAGCTTTTGATAAAATCCAACAACTTTTCATGATAAAAAAACTTACAGAAACTTGGAATAGAAGCTATGTACCTGAACCTCATAAAGGCCATCTATGAAAAACCAACAGCCAACATTATACTAAATGGACAAAAACTTAAAGCCTTCACCCTTAAAATCAAGAACAAGACAAGGATATCCACTATCACCACTCCTATTCAATATAGTTCTGGAAATTTTAGCTATAGCAATCAGCCAAGAGTGAGAAATAAAAGGCATAAAAATAGGATAAGAAGAAGTTAAATTGTCATTATTTGAAGATGACATGATACTCTACATAGAAGACCCAAAAAACCCCATTAAGACTACTAGAGGTAATAAACAAATTGAGCAGCATAGCTGGATACAAGGTCAACACTCAAAAATCAATAGTATTCCTGTACACAAACAAAAAACTCACTGAGACAGAAATTATGGAATATCACCTTTCACAATAGCATCTACAAAAATGAAATACCTAGCAATCAACCTAACCAAGAAAGTAAAAGACCTATATGCTTAAAATTGTACTATTCTAAAAAAGGAGATTGAAAGAGGATATCAGAAAATGGAGGGATATTTCTTGCTCTTAGACAGGAAGTACCAACACTGTGAAAATGGCCATACTCCCAAAACTGTTATACAGATTTAATGCAATCCCAATTAAAATACCATCAACATAGATTACAGATCTAGAGAAAACATTCTTAAAATTCATTTAGAAAGAGAAGACACACTAGAATAGCAAAGGCCATTCTGGGCAACAAAGGTAAGACAGGAAGCATCTCAATTCATGACTTGAAACTATATTACAAGGCCACAGTTATAAAATCAGCATGATACTGGCAAAGAAATAGACCTGAGGATCAATGGAACAGATTAGAAGATGCAAGCACTACAAAAAAGAAATTCAGCCACCTTATGTTTGACAAAGGGGCTAAACATATTTATTAGAAAAATATAGCCTCTTTAATAAATGGTGTTGGAAAAACTGGCTTTCTAAATGCTGAAGACTGAGAATAGACCCATACCTATCATTGTACACTAAAATAAAATCCAAATTGATCAAGGATCTAAATATTAAAACAAAAAAAACTAAATCTACTGGAAGACAAAGTAGGTAAATATCTTGGAGACATAGGGGTAGGGAGATGATTCATGAATAAAACACAAACCACCCAAGAAATATTTCAAAGAATCAACAACTGGGGTCTTATGTTACTAAAAAGTTTCTGTACTTCAAAAGAAATCACCAACAAAGAGAAAAGGAAACCCACAGAATGGGAAATAATTTTAGCCAGCAATCCTTCAGACAAAGGAATTATATCCAGAACATATTAAGAATTGAAAAACTTCAACCCTCAAATTCAAGGACCCTCTGCAAAAATGGGCATCAGAGATGAACACACAGTTCTCAGATGAAGAAATACAAATGACAAATAAATATATGAAGAAATGTTCACCATCACTGGTCATTTGAGAAATGCAAATTATAACATCATTGAGATTTGATCTCACCTGTGAAAGAATGGCTGCCATTAAGAAAACAACTGATAACAAATGTTGGCGAGGCTGCAGGGGGAAAATGGAACACTCCTCCACTGTTGGTGGGAGTGCAGACTGGTGCAATCACTGTGGAGGTCACTATGGAGATTCCTCAGAAAACTAGGATTGGAAGTTCCATTCAATCCAGCTATTCCCCTTCTGAGTATTTTCCCCCCAAAATTTAAAAGGTCATGTCACAGTGACATATGTGCACCCATGATAGCAGCACTATTTGTGATAGCTAAATCTTGGAAACAACCAAAATGTCCATCAACTGCAGAGTGGGTGAAAATAATTTTATACAATTGAATACTATTCAGCTATAAAAAATGTTGATACTGAGGCCTTTATAAGTAAGTGGAGGCAACTTGAGAATATACTGGGCTGCGAGGCAAGTTGCAGCTCACAGGTCAGGCCCAGAAAAGTTTGGGACCATCGATCCTGGAGGCTGGGTGCCTGCCAAGCCCACTTACTTCACTGGACTAGGCTCCAGAGGTTCTGCGGGTGTGAGTGTACTGTGACCAGCGACCTTCATTCAACAGGGGAGCCAGGTCCACTGAAGGGCAAGCAAAACAGGCACCATGCTGCTAGACGAGTTGCAGCTTACCAGGGCAGGCTCAGAAAAGTTTGGGACCATCAATCCTGGTGTCTTGGTGCCGACCAGCCCTCTTAGGACACTGGATTAGGCTCCAGTGGTTCTGTAGGGCTTGAGTGGACTGTGCCCAGCAACCTTCATTCAACCAGGAGATGCAGGCCCACTGAAGGGGGAGAAACCAGGGAAAGCTTTGGAAAATGATTGGAAACACAGAAATATAGGAAAATGACAAAATGAAAGACCAAAAATGCAATCTCAAACCTCCAGACCATCCCAAGAAAACCTAGGAGCCAAGTACATAGAAGAAAATATTACACATACACCTGAAATGCCTGAAACGATATCAACTGAAATAAAGAAGCAAGTATGGGAAGCTAAGATGGAACTCAAATCAGAAATATTCTCCCAGGTAAAAGAAGAAATTATAAAAGTAGTGAAAGAAATACTGAATACATCCAACAAAGACACAGCTAAACAATTAGAGGAAAAAAGCCAAATGGTAGAATCCCTGAATAAACAGTTTAAGAGATAAACAGAACGCATTTAGCAGATTCAAAAAGATATACTGGAAATCAAAAACTCTAATGAAAGTTGCAAAAACCATCTCAACAAAAGTGAAGATAGAATCTCAGACCTCAAAGATAAGGTTGCAGCTAGTGAACAGGAAAGGAAAGATCTTCTAACAATAGCAAGATATCAGGAAATAACAATTCAACAGCTGCAAGATGATGCAAAGAAAAACAATATAAGATTAATAGGGATAAAAGAAAAAGAAGGGGACAACACAAATGATATCAAGAGGTATTTACAGAAGTAATAGCTGAAAACTTCCCAAACATGAGTATGGAAACTGACATATGGATTAGTGAGGCATATAGAATTCCAAATAGCCATAACCAAAACAAAACTACACTGAGACATATAATCATCACCATCCCATCCAACATAAGAACAGAATATTAAAAGCTATTAGAGAGAAAACAGGTCACCTGTAAAGGAAAACCTATCAGAATCACAGCAGACTTCTCAACACAAACAATGAAGTGAAGAAGAGCACAGAGTGAAGTTTTTCAGATCCTTAAAGAAAACGACTTCCAACCCAGACTGATGTACCCTGCAAAACTGTCCTTCAAGATGGATGGAGAAATAAGATACTTCCATGACAAAGAATAGCTGAAGAACTTCATGATCACCAAACCAAACCTACAAAGAATACTGAAAAACATTCTAGATACACATAGGAAAAAAACCAATAAGCAACACAGACAATTTTTACAGAATGGAAAACCAAAATAAAACATCAGAAAGGTAACATGTCAACAATAAACCAATATATGACAAAAGAATCAGACTGGCAGAATGGAACAAGAAACAGCGTCCAACCATATGCTGTCTACAGGAAACCCATCTAACAAAAAAGGAAACCCATAGACTGAAAGTCAAAGGATGGAAAACAATACTCCATGCAAAAAGAACTTTAAAAAAGGGGGTAGCTATTCTGTTTGCAGACCATGTGAAATCAAACCAAGAATGGTCCGAAGAGATAAAGAAGGTCACTACAAACTAGCTAGGGGGAAACTGCAAGAAGAAGAGAAAACAATTTTAAATATATATGCACCAAATTCCAGAGCAACCAACTACACAAAACAAGTATTAACAGAAGTGAAAAATCAAATAGGTAATAACACAATTATAACAGAACTTAACACACCATTGACACAAAGGGATAGATCAACTAGACAGAAAATCAGCAAAGAAATAACAGAACTGAATCACACCTGTGAACAAATGGATTTGGTGGATGTATACAGAGTGTTCCATCCAACAACATCAGAATATACATTTTTCTCAGAAGTACATGGGACATTCTCTAAATTAGCCCATATACCAACCCATAGAACATATTTAAGTAAATGCAAAAGAGTTGAAATTCTCCCATGCATATTATTGGATCATAGCAAGATGAAACTGGAAATTAATGATAAAAGTAACTGCAAAAACCCCACAACTACATGGAAATTAAATAATACACTCTTAAGCAATCAGTGGGTCACAGAGGAAATTAAAGAAGAAATTAAACAATATCTAAAAGCAAACAAAAATACAAATACAAGTTACCAGATCCTGTGGGATGCAATGAAAGTGGTCCTCAGAGGAAAATTTATTGCACTGAGTTCCCACATTAGGAAAACAGAACAAACACAAATAAGCAACCTTCAATATATTACAATTGAAACATCTAGAAAAAAAAGAACAAGCCAAGCCCAAAGCCAAAAGAAGGGAGGAAAGTATAAAGATCAGAGCAGAAATTAATGCAATAGAGACTAAGGAAAAAAATTCAAAGAATCAATGAATCAAGAGTTGGTTCTTTGAAAGAATAAATAAAATTGACAAGGCCCTAACCAACCTTAAAAGGCTCAAATTCATACAATACAGAATGACAAAGGAGAAATCATTACCAACCCTGTAGAAATACAGAAGATCATCAACAACTATTTTGAAAACCTCTACTCTCATAGGTTCAACAACACAGAAAAATGGACAGATTCCTAGAAACATACGAACCACCAAAGCTGGATCAAGAAGATGTAAAACTGCTGAATAACCCAATTTCTATTAATGAAAGTGAAAATGTGATCAATTCCCTACCAATAAAGAAGAGCCCAGGCCCAGACAGATTCACTGTGGAATTCTACAAGAAATACAAAGAAGACTTAATGCCAACACTCCTCAAACTCTTCAATGAAATTGGAAGGGAAGCAATTCTCCCTAAGTCATTCCTGGAAGCAAATATCATTCTAGTACCAAAACCTGAGAAAGACCCAACTAAAAAAGAGAACCACAGGCCAATCTCCCTAATGACCATAGATGCAAAAATTCTCAATAAAATATTGGCAAACAGGATGCAGCAAATCATCAAGAAGATTATACACCAGGACCAAGTGGGATTTATCCCAGGCATGCAGGGATGGTTCAACATACATAAATCAATAAATGTAATCAACCTTACCAATAGAGCCAAAAGCAAGAATCGCATGATCATTTCTATAGATGCAGAAAAAGCTTTTGATAAAATCCAACACCCATTCATGATAAGAACCTTACAGAACATTTGAATAGATGGGCTTTACCTCAATATGATAAAGGCCATTTATGACAAACCAACAACCAGTGTCATATTAAATGGCCAAAAACTGAAAGCCTTTGCCTTGAAATCAGGCACGAGACAAGGATGTCCCTTATCACCACTCCTATTCAATATAATACTGGAAACACTAGCCAGAGCAACTAGACAAGAGAAGTAAATGAGTAAAGACAGGAAAAGAAGAATTTAAATTTTCATTATTTGCAGATGACATGATACTCTACATAGAAGACCCTAAACCTCCATTGAATGTCTCCTATATATAACAAATAATTTCACCAATATAGCTGGATACAAAGTCAATATTCAAAAATCAATAGCATCAATCAATAATTCTTGCTGTTTTTTTTTTTTTTTGTACCAGGGAACAAACTTACAACCTTGCACTTGCAAGGCAGGCACTTAAGCCATTGAATTAAATCCTCAGCCCTAAAAACATTCTTATACACAAACAACAAAATCATTGAGAAAGAAATAAGAGAAGCCACACCCTTCATACTAGCATCTAAAAAATGAAATACATAAGAATTAATCTAATGAAAAATGTAAAAGTGTTGTACAGAGAAAATTATAATATCCTGAAAAAATAAATTGAAGAGGACCTCAGAAAGTGTAAAGACATCCCTTGTTCATGGATAGGAAGAATAAATATTGTAAAAATGGCCATTCTCCCAAAATTGTTGTACACATTCAAACAATCCCAATGAAAATACCAGTAAGATACCTCAGAGATCTACAGAAATCACTTCAAAAATTCATCTGGAACCAGAAGAGACCTAGAATAGCAAAGGCAATTCTAAGCAGCAAAGACAAGGCAGGAGGCATCACAATCCCTGACTTGAAGTTATACTACAAAGCTACTGTAATAAAAACAACATGGCATTGGAATAAAAACAGACCTGAAAATACAACTACAAAGACACTCAACCACCTTATCTTTGATAAAGGGGCCAAGCATGTTCACTGGAGGAACAACAGTCTCTTTAGTAAATGGTGCTGGAAAAACTGACTATCCATATGCCAAAAATTAAAATTAGACCCATGCCTATCACCATATACCAAAGTAAAATCCAAATGGATTAAAGATCTAAATATTAAAACAGAAGCACTAAATCTGTTGCAAGACAAAGTAGGTACAAATCTTGAAGACATAAGGGTAGGTAGAGAATTCATGAACAAGAATGAAACTGCATGGAAAATAGTTCCCAGAATCAATAGCTGGGATCACATCTTATTAAAGAGTTTCTACGTGTCTAAAGAAATCTACAGCAGTGTGAAAAGAAAACCTACAAACTGGTAAAAAAAAATTAGTGAACTGTCCCTCAGACAAAGGACTTCTGTCTAGAACTTATAAAGAATTAAAAAAAAATCAACCCCAAAATTCAAAGGCCCAATCCAAAAATGGGCAACTGAGATGAATGCACAGTTCTCAGATGAAGAAATAAAAATGGCAAATAAATACATGACAAAATGTTCATCATAATTGGTTATTAGAGAAATGCAAATTAAAACCACACTGAGATACCAGCTCACTCCAGAAAGAATTGCCAGGATCAACAAAACTACCAAAAACAAATGCTGGAGAGTCTGTGGGGAAAAAGGAACACTTCTGCACTGTTGATGAGAGTGTAGGCTGCTGCAACCACTGTGGAGGTCAATCTAGAGATTCCTCAAAAATCTGTGGTTGGAGGTCCCATTTGACCCAGCTATTCCACTCTTAGGCATATTCCCAGGAGATCTGAAAATATCTTACCACAGTGATATATGTGCACCCATGTTTATAGTGGCACAATTTGTAATAGCCAGATCTTGGAAACAACCTAAGTTCCCATCAACCCATCAACCAAGGAGTGGATAAAAACATTGTGGTACTTTTATACAATGGAGTACTACTCAGCTATAAAGAATGATCACATTGAGATATTTATAAATAAATGGATGCAACTTGAATCTATACTCATAAGTGAAATAAATCAGACTCACATGTATAAATACCATATAGTCTCCCTAGTGTAGAAATAGTAAGAGTACTGAAGATTTTATGGAAATCATAGTTCACCATTATACAGCTTTGATGTCTTATGGTTTCCTTCATTGGTTGGAATGGTTTTATTCTGTTTTGTTTGATCTTAATATATGTGATCATATGAATAGTTACTTTGAAAACAAGACAATATGACAGACATTGTTGATTTACTATCATCTTGGTCTGAAGTCCTACCATGCTCTTGTTTTTCTATTACCATTGGTTATATCACATTGTGTCTTATTGGATTTTAATATGTATGATAGTAAAAACAAAATTTTTACAGAAAATGATATAATATAGCAGCCATTGTTCATCTTTGGTTATGTGATTCAGAATGCCTTGCAATACTTCCATTCTCTTGAGTTGTTTTATTCTACTTTGTTATGTTTGACATTATTGTGTGTAAAGCTAAGCTCAACTATTTCAAAGAAAGAAACATTATGATAGCTACTGTTAATATCAAATTGTCTTGTTGTGAAGTGCTGTGTTGCTTACATTGTTCTGTTCTGATCTGCTTAGATCTGTTCTTTTTTGTTTTATTTAATTTAAAATAAAAAAATAAAATCAAAGAGAATATCTTGATTAGTTAAATAAAGAAGACTCACATTAGTAAATATCACATTGTCTCTCTAGTGTAAAAAATATTAAGAATGGACAGAATTATGGTATCCAAAATGTATAACAGATATTAAAGTATAATAAATATAAGAGATATTGTAAGAGTGAAAGGGAAGGAAAGTGCTCTAAAGGATATAATGGTATGCAGAGTGTATAAAATAGGTGACCACATTACTGACCTTTTTTTTAGATCATTGAACAGAAGATTTTGTACTATGTTTGAGTGTCTAGCCACTTTTTATTCTTTGACTTTGTAACTTTAACAACTGTTCTTAACAATATGTAATGCATAAACTAGTGATTTTTATGATGTTAATTTTTTGAACTCTGTATTCTACTTTCTTTTCTTCTTTTTCCTATTTTGTCTTTTTAATTTTCTTTTCTTTCTCTCTTAAAATAAAAAAATAATAAACAAGAAAAAGACCTGATTAAAAATAGGCAATTGAAATGAACAGATATTTATCAAAAATACAAATTTAGAATAAACACATGAAAAAATGTTCAGCATATTTGGCTATTAAAGAAACACAAATCAAACAATACTGACAGTCCATCCTACTCCAATAAGAATGTCCATTATCCAGATTTCCAGAAAAATTTTGAGGAAGTTGTGGAGGATTAAAAGATTGTAATGGTTGATACATTGTGTTAACTTGAAAACTTTAAAAGTTTATCTAAAGGACTCAGCAAGAGCCAGGGTCCTCCTTTTATAAACATCCTTATTCTGAGAAAAAGGAGGGCACTGAGGTGGTGAGTGCTATACCATTCTTGTTGGGATGGGTTATCTGTAGACAATATAAGGGAGGACAAGAGGCTGGTTCTCCCATTTTGTTCTTGCTACTTTTACTGTGTTCTGCCACCTGGAAGTGTTGACACCTGTCATGGCACCTTACCTTGGAGTTAGCTGATTTCAGATAGAAACCTCCACAAACTACTGATAAATAAACCTTTTTTTCCATAATTTTGCATGTTGATTATTTTGTTTCAGCAAAAATAGAAAAGTAACTATCACAATCACCAAAAGTAAAAGACCCAATTAAAAATAGGCAATTGAAATAGAGACCTCTCAAAAAATACAAATTTCTAAAAATACATGAAAAAATGTTCCGGATCTTTGGCAACTAAAGAAATGAAAGTCAAATCAATGCTGTGAGTACATATTACTGCAGTAAATGCCTATTATCCAAGATTCAAGGAATAACAAGCCCTTAGGAGATTACAGATGATAAAAGGAACTTGGACACATTGTTGTTGGGTATTTAAACTAGTAAAATAACTTTGATGTCATTATAAAGAATTCCCAAAAAACAAAATGGAGTACTATTTTATCTGGCTATGCCTTTACTCCACATCTTCTTGAAAGTTCTAAAGTCATCATAGTATAGCAATATATGTGTGATAACATATTTATATTAAGACAATTCACAAAAGCTAAATCATGGAAGCAGCTTATGCCCATGAAAAGATGAATAAAGATAATACAGCATATCTACCCAATTGAGTACTAGTCATAAAGAGGGATGATTTTGAAACTTTTGCAGGAAAACAGATGAGTTTTGAGATCATAACATAAAGTAAATAACTCATTTGTAAAATGCAAAATATCACATGGGGTTTTTGATATAAAAGGATGAAATATAAACAATTTAGAGAGCAAAATAAAAGCTCATGTTATGAAGTAAAGATGTAGCCTATGGGTATAAAGGGGATCTGGGGAACAAAAGAAGAAGGGAGAGTTGGAGAACAGATGGAGTAAAAATGATCAAGATGTAATATGTATGTGTATCAAATCCCCAAGTTAAATATGCTCAGTACATAAAAATGAATAAATAATGCAAAAGAAGCACAAAGTGTACCATTAGTAGGGACCTGTAGAAATGAGACAATAAGAAGTTAGTGTACCTCGTGTTCTATATTTCTTTATGAAGAAAAACTGTTTTGAAACTAGCTCAAGGTGGTGGTTAAATGTACTAAATGGGACCAAACTGTACACTTGCAAATGACCAACTTTATGTTAAGTGAATTTTACATTAATTGAAATATAAAAGAGCTACAAAAGTGAACTCTGGTGGAAAAATGACTTGAATCCAAAAGTCTCTTGTTCAAAAAGAGAAGCATAAATCAATGACAACCAAAAATAAATTTCTGAAAGGTGATTCATTCTTTAATGTCATGTTATTGAGGTTTCTCTTGATTGATAATTGTGTGTATGCTTCTCTCCATGGTATGGAGGGCCACACATTAATTTTTGTTTTGGGTTAAGAAAAATTAACTTATTTTACAAAATGGTATAAAAAAGCTGCTTCAGTTGAGCTGTGGAGCAAAACCACTTTAAGACACAATAGGGAGTTACATGTTGCACCCTTATTACTCTAAGGCCTGTGCAAATCCTGGGAATACCGTGATGGTGGTCTCCCCTCTCCACTTGGTTGTCACTAGTGTCTTCCAGTTCTGAGTATCCCTGTTGGTCCTGAGGGCCTCAGCATAAAGACCTTTGTGTACATACCACATTGACATACTCTCTATGTGTGTCTTGTACAAAAATAGTTATGTCCTCCAAGATTAGAGTGTTCAGCTGCAGGGAGAGCTGGTTCTGGGATATGTCAAGGGTGATAGTCACTTAGCCTTGAATAGATGCTGCATACTCATTATACCACTTGTACCTTTAGTCTGTCCTTCCCAGCCACTCAAGACCTCTCCCCAGGGTGTGTCTGACCCAGTAGTACCATGTAACACTGTGCTCAAGATATTGTTCCAAGGGATAGCCTGTGGGGACTTGACAACTCCAATGCTTGACTCTTGCAGCTGCATCTGGGACAGGACACCTGCAGGAAAAAGGAAGCAACAAAGTCGATATTCATGGCCTGTGAATACTGATTCAAAATCACTTTTTTCTGGAGGCTGATCCTGTGACAGATCGAGTGCAGACAGAAAAATGAGACAGGAAACAGTCATGTCATGAGCAATGTTGACCATTTTGGGGTCTGGAATTCAGCACGCTGTGAGTACCCAGTGGTAGCTGATATTTACCAGAAGTGATGCCCATTTGTCTGTACACATGACTTTCTGATATAAGGCCATATAAGGCTGTGTGATACAGACAGCTCACTGAGACACAGGGGCCTCTGACTTGGAACCAGCTTTCACCATAGCCACTTCCTTCAGCTGACCTTTATGTTCAGCAGTGTGGCTCTGGAATAGGCTGAGAATGATGCTTCCAGGATTCCAGCACTGAAAATCTTATGACAGTAGCAGCCTGAATGTCCATATTATTTGTTAGGAACTCTCCATCACTTTTGTCTTTCACTCATTCATTCATTCGTTCATTTATTCATTCATTCAATAAACACTGGAGACAAATGAAAAAGCAGCTCCCTTCAAGGCCTGAAGAATGATCCACAAGGAAGGCATAAAACTGGGCTGCTCCAGTCTGTGAGTGGGTGGAAGTATGCAGGGCACAGGGAGGGGGTGCAGTGTCCTTACAGCCTTATTACACTCTGGGTGTCACCATGAGGGAGTGTGTGGGTATGGCCATGAGCCATCTATCCCCACACCTGGACCAGTCCCCAGTGCTACTCACAGGAAAAGAGCCAATTTTCCACAAAGTGAGGGGTGTCACAGACACAGACTGGATGTTGAGATGATGACAGTGATAAGTACAGCCCTGCAGGACAGCTTGGAATGACAGCACATTGAGAATGAAGGGCTCTGAGGAATTGTGGTAAAGGGAGCTTTGGTCATTTATGGTGACTTACAGGAGCTTCAGACACTGAGATCCCCACTGCATATAAGATGGTGAGAGAGCAAGCACAACCACCTCCAGGTATGAGAGGTTTCATGTCACATATGGGTGTGAATCTGTCCTAATACAAACAGCTCCATTTCTCAGCAGCACTTATAGGGAATTTTCTGATTCAGTGAAAATTGCTTAGTGTCTCTCTGGGAGCTGGAGGGAGGGAGGCTCAAGACTGAGCAGCTGCCTTTGGCCAGGGTCTTGTGCTGTGTTGTCATGAGTTGGCCAGTAAGCAAGAGCTGAAGACAGCAAGGGAGAGTGGTGGCACCAAGTTCATTTGATCATCACCCCTGTGCTTCCAGAAAGTGAGTCACTCCCTGGGAATAAGCATTAATACCCTGTGACAACAATCCCCTGAAACCTGTTTTCAAATGAATACAGACCACATCATTTCTTCCTCAGTTTACTCAAGAAAGATGGAAAACCTGTTGTATTCTACTGTAGCTTGAAGCACTATTTGAAAATGTTACATTAGAACAGTTTGATCCCACAGTTTAAACCATCCAGAAACTCAAGATGCAGAGCCTTTCCACCATGCATCTTCCCAGACTAGAGTGAAGGTCTATGACAGCTTGTGCTTTGGCACAGTCCAGGGCTTGCCCACTGCCTCCTCAACATTACACTATATCCTGGAGCAGAGGCCAAAGCATTATTAAGGACTCTTTCAGAATATCCCAGTTATGTAGGCAGACTTGCAAAGTGACTTCCTCCATGAGAGCATAGTAAAGGAATAAACACAGGAAAGGAGGGCAACAATTGTCTTGGAGGAGGCTGTTTCCAGGAGACTATGGCACATGTATGAGTCACTCCTCTGCTTCTGGGGCTTTGCTCTGTGTTTCTGAGCATCCACTGCTAGGTCTGGTCCCTCCCTAGGATGGACACCACAGGTAGTTTTGTGTCTGGGTTGCACTATGGTCCCTCCATGTGTCTCAAAAAGTAGTGCATGGCCATGATATTGGCTGCCAGGAAGCTCAGGTGTCAAGAAGACAGGTCCTGGGCAAGTCCCTGGAGATGGAACACTGGGTATGGATTGGTGCACTGAGTTGTGTGTTACCAATGCAGCTGAGCTACCCCATGTGCTTGGATCCTTTCCTGGAGTGTAAACCCAGGCCCAGAAGGTACTGAAGTTGATGGATTTTCCAGATATACAGCAGTGTGGAAACAGAGCTTAGAGGCTTCACCAGGCCTGACTGAACTCTGGCACCCTCTCTGTGCCAGGGGAAGGAGCCCAGGAGACAAAGAGAAAAATGAGAAGTCATGAGACACCACAGTCCATGGCAGAATTCCTGCCTCTGACAGACATCAGTGGGAGTGCAGTCACCTAACAAGGGACAGCATTCAGGATCTCAAGCTTTCTTTAACCAAATGGACAAATGAGTCGGACAGGTTCCCAAACCAGTGCAAGAAAAGCTACTTCCTTTCTCAAGCCCAATGACATGTCTGCCTGGCTCATTAATAGGACTTTGTGTTTTTCCACGCTTGAGTCTTTAAGAGTCTGCTGACTGGACTGCTGTGACTCAGATAGAGCTTTTCCCCTCATGTTACTGCTCCTTAGTCTTGTACTGTGGAATGAGTCTGCGGATGATGATAGGGAATAAGGACAGGACTACACAAAATGGAATAAATTCTCTATGGGGAAAGAATGTCTTTCTAGAGTAAAGACCAATTTGTAATATATTTCTCAGTGAGTTTATTGAGGAGCTGAGTGTCTCACTAATGTCACAGACATCTCCAACCTGTTTGCTAGCATGGGAAATCTCCTTGCCCTGGAAAGGGGCCATTTCCCATCCTGGATGGAGCTGAGAGAATTCAATGACATTACTCCACCAGGAAGGAGTACGAAGTCCTTAAAGGCACTGCCTATCTTCACCAGGGACCTCTGGAAAATCTCTCCTTGGTAAGGAGGAAGTCACCACACCAATTCTGGAGAATTACAGAATTTTAAAAATTCTGTAAAAATGAGAAAATCTGCACAGAGCAGTGAACTGGATCAGTCCTTGTGTGTGATAATACTGAAGCAGCAAAAATCCATATCTATCCCTAAATTAAGAGCAGAATGCCATTGGAGAGATGGTGCAGAGGGAGGAAAGCCTATGTGGCAACATGAATTAGGTAAAAAATTTGAATAAAACCCTAGTGTATCTGGCTTGTAAATCCAGAGATAAACTGGCACTGTGTTTAACAACATAAGGCATAACTAATTTTGAAGAACTTTGTTCCACATTTTTTTTAACAACTCATGTATTGATTGGCATTTATTTTCTGTATGGGACAGTTCTGATTGAAATACCTGCAAAAATTCTCATGATAATTCTTTCTGGTGGGTAGTAATTTTCTTTAATTTTCATTAGTTTGTTTAAATGTGTTTTGATTCTGCTTAATGGATATTTAAACATATCAAAATTACAAACAATTGGGATATCATGTGAAGTTTCAATATATGCATGAACTATATAGGGCTTAAGAAGAGCTGAATTGACTACTTCCTTGAGAATGATCATTTTTTGTGATATTAAATTCTGCTCTGCAGGATTTATAGTAAATAATACAGTACTGTTAGCTGCAGTCACCCTACTGCTCCTCAGCAACATAGAACTCCTTGCTTCTGTGGGACTTCCCACAGCAGGCACTGATGAGATTTTCCCACTCTTCCTCCTCCACCTTTATGTCTCATAGTTACCTAGAGCCTGTGGTTCACATAGCTGCAGTCTATGATGGTGCCTTGCAATGGAAAGGTTGTCACTGTGTCTTAAATTTAGGTTTAACATTTTGGGTTTTCACTAACAGAGTCTGGTAACTGTGCTGCTCAACATGTCACTAGCTGCAAGTACACAGCCCTGTGACCTACTTCCTCAAATTAACCCTCACCTCCTAACAGGCCATTCAGCTAAGACCTCAAAAATGGATGAACCCTTTAACATGATGATGTCTTCCTGAACAAATCGCTGTTCTTGGCTTCACATTTTATTATTGCTGCCCTGGGAGTCAGGTCCACAAATGAGCTAAAGGCATCATTTAAACTCCAAATACATACTCTGGGGCAAGGATGGATAACATTTTGTAGAGGAGTGCCCAAAATTCAACCCAAAACACTGTTTCATATCATAGTGCTAGTATTTCCATTAAAATTCATTACTGAAATTTGAGTTTAGAAAAATTATGCATGCATTAACATCATTTGTTATAAGAAAAATAAATACCACATATACTATATGATCATCAAAGATGAATAGGATTTTTCATAGCTCAGATTGTCCAGTTTTACATCTAACAGCTAAATAAAGTTCCATGTTGTGGGGATTTGTATCATGTTCCTCTACAGATTCCAGGTAGTTGTTCTAATTGTGATCCATCTAGCCCAGTCACCAGGAAATCCTCAGGATGCAACTTTTACAAAGTTTTAATTTTATGTTTACATGTTGGCAGTTCATATGGCTCACAAATGTCTTTTGAATATTACGTGCCTGCTTCAAAGAAGATCATAATAATTACATTAAATATGGAGGTATATTTGATTTTTTTAAAAAATTAAACTATATGCAAGTGGTAAATGCAGAATCAGCTGAGAAAAGAGACTGTTATAAAATGAACTAAAAGTGTAAGGTCAGAATTATGAATTTCAGTTTAGGGAGGAAATTCTCAATATATGAATATGTAAGTCCTGGTAGTGCCCTTGGACAGAAGGGGTACACTAAAGCCAATGGGATCTATCCTAAGTTCAGCCAGCTGCCCCTTCTCTCCTCCTTCCTGAGCAAAAGACTCCTAAAGGGGCTGGGCCTGAACTTGAGTATCAGTTATTCTTACATTGCCAAGGTGAGGATTGAGCCATGTTTTTTCAGATCTTATAAACAGGTATGTCATGGATTAATTTCCTACTCTGAAGCATTTATTTTGGCATTTGACATCTCATCATTAGAATAAAACCAGGAAATTCTTTTATACATGATGTTCATTTGAAATTTTTTGTCTTTTGGAGACATGGTCTCACTATGCAGGTCAAGCTTGCTTTGGACTCACTTTGTATCCCAGGTTGGCCTCACACTTGCAATTGATTCTCCTGCCTCAGCTGCACAAATGCTAGGATTACAAGAATGAGCCACCATGCCCGGTTACTTTGACATTTAAAAGAAATATCATTTCAAAAAATTTTTAAGTTTCCCTGAGATGGCAATGGATACCCATTGAGTGAAATTCCTAAATAGAAGATGAGAAAAGTAAGTACATATGTATGTATTTATGCAATTAATTTTAAACAACTATGATTACTTGACCCCTGATAGGTCAAAGTCACCTAAAGTGTATGTATTTCATGGTCTCCTCAGGTCACGGGATTTTTTTTTTTTTTTACTGGCTTTGGGCTGAAACTCTGAACCTCCAGTTTACAAGCTGGAGCCTTAGCCAACTAAGCTAAACCCAGGAATGTGGTCACAGGATTTTAAAACAGAAAGAAAATCCTAGAGGCAAAATGAAAGCCATACCTGCCAGCTTCCTTTCCTGCACCTGCTCTCGGTGCCCTGTACCTTTCCCTGTGGAAAGTGCAGCCCCTCCTTGTTCTGAGTTGGGATAGTTTTTGTATGGGCTCACACTGATGTATCATCACTGTGCATCTGCTACACTGTGATACAGATCCATGTACTCATATCTTAGGATGCTCATTTGCAGGTACAGCATGTTCTTGCCATTCTCATGGGAGGTGGTGAATTGGGCCTATACTGAGTCTGCGTAGCTTATCTAACTACTATCACAATTGATATATGTGATCCACTCTGGCCCCTTCCCTGGAGCCTGGTGGAACCAGTGCAAGCCACAGCTACTGAATGTGAACCAGAAGCTGCACAGGAGAGTTTCAAGAAACCCCCAGGTTGCACCAAGCCTTCCCCGGATGCTACCAACTGCTCCTCAGCCTAGACACCTGAAAACACAAGGATATCCTGGTTAGGAAACTGTCACACATGTCCACTGTTTATCTCAGTAACGTCCACTTCCACATCCCTTATTTCTTCTTCTCTATAATTTACCTTTCAAAAGTGCAAACAGAAAATCCTAACTCAGCCCCAAATCCAGAGTGATTTTCTGTGCTCAGTCCTGATCATGGAGTGGTAATAGTTGGGTATCCAAGGCTCATTTCCTGTGCAGAAAGCTTCAGGGTCAGGGCTAGGTTAATTTTCATGAGTAGAGGGAGTCATTATTTGCATATCTTCCTGTTATATAAACAGCACTGTTATTGGACACTCACAGCAGGCAGTGTCCACTGCTGATGTGAGTGTGCTAGGCAACTCTAGTAACAAAGATGCATTCAAGAGAATATGATAGCTCATGTGACAGTGCTCTGCTGTGTTTTAAACTTCATCAGCTTTCATTTTTGTCCATATACTCAGATCATGCTTTTTATATTCATGATGCTTGCTTTGTGAACATGTGAAATGTTGAGTGCCATTAGCACTTGTGTTCACCATATAGGATCTGATGCTGTGTGAATGTCATCCCCATTGTCTAGGTTTTGCTTTCCTGAACTATGAGCAGATCGATTATTGGTCCAGCTCCTGGACATTTCTTTGGCAGTTGGCAGAACCCTCTCAGTGTGGTGAGACTGTGTGTGCCTGTGCTGTGTTCTGCTCTTTTCTGAAAGAAAACAGCACCATCATTCATGTGGATCCTTTAAATAAGTTCCTTGTAACCACCTGTAATCTTCCTCTGTCTCAAATATTTCTTTCTTTGTATTTTTGGGTTTGCATTCATTTTTATCAATAGTGTTTATATTATATAATGGCTGCATTTGTTGTAGACACTTACAGATGTGCCTAAAACTCTTTAATTCTTGTTTCACCAGATTCCCTCCAAAATCCCTCCATTTCTTAGTTTCCTTTTGTATTGCAAAATGTCTTTGCTTTTTTCCTTTTTTTCTTTACCATTTAACACATGTGTACTCTCATTTTCTTACATAAAATAAACTGTGAAGTATTTAAGTTTTTCTGATTGATTTCACTTATATAGTGCAACAATTTTTTTCCAGCTATTGGCAGTCAATGCTGTCAAGAATATAGGGAATGGAAAATATAAAATCTTGATTGCCTATAAAAATGAGAAATAGGCAATTGATATGAATAGATGATTTCCTGAGTCAAAAGTAGAAAGGGCCAATAGATAAATCCAATATTTTCAGCAATTTGCAGTTAAGGGAATCGTAGCTTCAACATCTTACTTGAATATTTATTCTCCAATATATTCTTGTATACAATTCTTAACTTTCCACTTTTATCATATTGTGGTTTGAAATACCCCCATTTTCCATTTTGTATCACAGATGCATCTTCCTTTTATCCCAATATTATAGTCTGTCATTTTCTCCAGAGAAATGTTTCAAATATCTTTTGCATTTATATTTATCCAACATTCTTCATAAATTTATCACTGTATCTTTTTGATATGTAATGGTTATGTGTCACATCTTGGTCATTTTTACCTTCCCTCTATCATTCTCTTGCCTCAGAATTATTCATTTTCCCACAGAAGTAACTTTTCAATTGGTTAATAAGTTTATTTTGTTCTTTGAATATTTTCTAACGTGTATCCATTATTTTAGACAGATGGTGCAATATTTTACTTTCCTTATCTGCTTTAATTCACACTTATTATCTCAAGATCCACCAATTTTCCTTAAAACAACTGAAATTTACCTCTATTCTGTAGGTATACCACATTTTTAGTCTTCCCTTATCCTGCATGAGTATAAATAAGTCACTTGCATATTTTATCTATTGTGAGCTGTGATAATAAAATATTATCAGTATAATTGATGACTTTAATACTACACCATCAAATACATAGATTAATTCACAATTGTGAATAAAAATAACAATTGTTAACAAAATTAAATGATTATCCTACTTGTCTATTTGTTTAATTTTTTTACAACTTTGCTGATTTTTAAAATATACTCCTGTGACCTGTAAAAACATTTTCCCACAATTTTATGTGTGATATTATGAAAGAGTTTCATGCACTTCAGTGTCATCACACATCTGTTCATTAATCTGTTTTATTACAAGCAAGAATACTTTCAGAGCCATGCAGGGTCTGGGAGGAATATCAAGAAGAACAAGATGCCAGTTCACGTCTCCTGTTACTCAGCACAAGTCATGCTGATCCTGAAAGGAGAACAAGTTAAATTTCCCATTCATGTGAGGCAGCAGAAGCCATGCTGGGCCTGAGAGGAGTAATAAGAAGAAAAAAAAGCCAATTTGGAGGGGATTGCAAGATGGCTGACTGAGTGGTGGCATGATAAGAGAGCTTCTCTGAGAAAAAAAAAATAAAAACAACTCAGATGCTGGACTCTGGCCACATGGAGAAAGCCAGACAAAAGGAGAGGAATTCTCATGACCCAGGAAGAAACTGAGGAAAAAGAAAAAGAAAAGAAAAGAAAAGAAAAGAAAAAAGAAAGAAGAAAAAGAAGCACGGGCAGAGGGCTGAGGCTGGGTCAGCCCCGATAACTATACCGGAACGTCTTAAAGTCAGGTGACTCACAATCAAGTTGAGGTTGTGGCCCTGCCCAGAGCAGGGGTTGGTGACCTCCAGACCCTCAGCTGGAGGAGGCCCTGAGACGGGGAGTGGAAACAGCCAGTTGAGATGCACGAACTTTGGTGAGTGACAGTAACTGGAATCCCCAAACTGGGAGGACTGGCTGGGCAACATTTTGGAGTTGGGCAGGGCCAGCTTGAATTGGGGCCCTAGGCAGCATCTGCTGATGACTCCTAGTCCAAAGCTGATTGGTGCGACCTGCTTGGGCAGGGCCACATCCCTAGTTGAAACCCAATAACCAGGGAGGAGGTTTTTCTGGGCCAGTGGCATCCCCAGGGAACACACAAACCTGTTGAAGCATAAACTTGTTGACTGGCATAAGGGGAGGAGCCAGCTCTCAGCATGCAACTCACAGATCCGCTGCAGACTGAGGCATGGTACTTCCCTAGCAAGTGCACTGCAGAAAAACTGTAAGCAAAAAGAAAGGCTCAGAGACCTCCACCACCCACCCCTCTGAAGGGGGCTGAAAACATGACAAGACAGAGAAAGAGCAATAGGTCCCCAACTGCAGAAACAGGGAAAGTGAGTCCAACAGAGGTAAATGCAGAGGAGGTTGAGAGCAGCAAACCTGTAATGTCAGAGACAGCCTCATCAGAAATAAATACATCCGTGACCTCATTGTCGAATTTAAACCTGAAATTCTAACTCAGGTGAAGCAAGATATAAGAAGACTAATAAAAGAAGTCCTGGGTAATCCTCAAGTAGACACAAATGAAAGAATAGAGGAACCCAGAGAGAGGAGAGAAGCCTTTGATGAAGAATATAAACAAAACCTAGAATATATAAAACAGATCCAAAGAGAATATCAGGAAATTAAAAACTCCATTGAAACCAGGAAAAACCTTTTAACAGAAACTAAAGACAAACTTTCAAAAGTTGAACATAGATTTGCAAAGTATGATCATGAAAGGAAGGATCCCTTAAAAATAACAAGGAACCAGGAAACAATGATATAACGGCTAGAAGATGACAAGAGGATTTATAACCTAAGAATAAAATATGTGAATGAAGATGCAGCAACAAATACAAATGAAATAAAAGTCTATTCACAGAAATAATTAAGGAAAACTTCCCAAACATAGGTAACAGAAGTGAAGTTCAGATAAATGAGGCATATAGAACTCCAGCCAGCTACAACCCAAACAAATCTACACCCAGCCATATAATAATCAGGATCCCAGAAATCCATCACAAGAACAGAATATTAAAAGCAGTCAGAGAAAAGAAACAGGTTACATATAAAGGAAAACTCATCAAAATTACAGTGGACTTCTCAATGCAAGCCATCAAATCATGAAGAGCTTGGAGTGAAATATTCCAAGCCCTGAAAGAAAATAACCTCCAACCCTGAATGATGTGCCCTGCAAAACTGTCTCTCAAAGTTAATGGAGAGACAAGGTATTTCCATGACAAAGAGGAACTGGGGGAGTTTGTGACCACCAATCCAACCCTGCAAAGTATACTGAAGGACATTCTGTAGAGAGAGAATAAAATCACCAGGGTTCCAGGAATAATGGCAGAAAGGCCTCAAAGAAAGGGCAGACAATGGAATGAAGGAGAAAAGTAAACAAATTACAACAGAAAAATAGCATGGCAGAGATAAAACAGAGAAGATTGGTTGTATCACTGTTTTATCTTGACTGATTTTGTTTGAATCTGGCATGCTTGAGAGTGTCTGAGAGTAGGGGCAACTACTCTGAAGTTGACAGGATTCAATAGGATACTCATTCTGGTTTGATGATTAACTGTCTTTGAAGTCCTATAATGTCTCCAATGTTTAGATTTTATTAATAATGTAAAGCAATGCTAAGTTTATATTATATTTCATGATATAGACAATTGTATTGAAAATAACTAGAGACATCATAGTGACTACCGTATATCACCTAATGTGTTTTTGTATGTTCTTTTCATCTCATTTCTCTAGGAATTTGTATTGCTGACTTGTTTTTATTTGTTTCTCCCTCTAATACAGAAAGGTTAGATATATGTGTAGAGACTTATACATGTGTAGAACTTCTAAGTAGTTTATGAGAATGGATTATAGTTATTGTAAAGGAAAAAAAAGGAAAAGAGAATATTCTAAAGGATATAACTGCATGTATGTTTGAGTGTGTGGAATTAATAACCATGTTGCTAAAGTTTTAGTTGGATGGATGAGCAAAACTGACTAGAGTCTCACTGTTTGGATGTCCACTTTGTGGACTTTAGTTTTGTAACTTGAACAACTGCATCTAAGAGGAAAGTATAAAATTATCAACTAGTGATTTTTACTGGTTACTATTTTTGTTTTGTTTTGTTTTTGAGAATTTTTATTGTTTCTACCCTCTTTCCATTTCAAAATTTTTTCTTTAAATAAAACAATTTAAAAAAAAGAAGCAAAAGGAGGAAAAGAAAGTGCTCTAAAAGAGATAACTGTATATATACTTAAGTGTGTAGGATTGATAGCCATGTTACTAAGCTTTTGTTGGATCGGTGAATAGAACTGTTTGCAGTCTCACTGTTTGAATGTCCACTTTGTATGCTTTAATTATGTAACTTGAACAACTATATCCAAGAAGACAATATGTAATGTATCAAATAGTGATTTCTTACTGTTTATTTTTTTTGAAATTCTGTATTGTTTCTACCCTTTTTTTCTGTTTTGCTCCCCCCCTTTAAATAAAATTAAAACAAAAAAGAAGCCAATTTGCCATTGCCATTACCTGGTACAAGGCATACAACTTCTGGAAGGAGAATAAGACAAGTACACCCCTCCCATGACCTGCCACAAACTGTGCTATGTATAGGGAAAGTAACAACAACAACAACAAATCAATGCACTCTTCCTATGAGCCTACTGGTTGAACTGACTAACAATACTACCATGACCATGGATTAGGATTACTTGGAAGAGCTTCTAGATTTGGTTCCTTTGGGTAAATTGTCCAATACGAAGGGGATTGTATGGCATCAGATCTGAAAAGCAAAAGGAAAATTGATTGAGAAAACAAAATTTGATAATTTGCCAGAAAATTCACATTGCAGGATTTGGCAGACTATTTTGCAAATACTACTAGCTGCTTAAGTATTGGAAAAATAGACCCCAGCACTGCAATACTTTTATTAATAGAAAGAAAACTTCCTTTAGCCAGATGTTCATATAGGGATAAACCATATATGATGTAAGCAAGCCGGGGTGGTGTTTCCGCTTTTCCCTCCCAGACCTATACTGAAGCCATTTCATTAAAATGTGCTATTAAAACATATTCATAAGTCCTAAGTCCAGGCAACTCGGAGAAGTCTTGCTTAAAATTACATGAGGCTTTGAAAGGTCCTGTGTATCCAGGCCAAAAGAGAAATTATATGTAAGTATGTAGGTAGGGAGGTAAATAGATATCAAAACATACAATGCTACTACTGTTTTGAATAAATCCTTATTTCTAACCTCTATAAAGAAAGTACAGGCCCTACTCCTGTTCAGCTACCATGAGCAGAAAGAGCTCACTGAGGCCCTTGAATAGTATCCTGAGTAGCCAGGCTGCCCCTATTCCCTCCTCCCGAGTGCTGTGCTGCACATGGTGCTGATGCTGATCCTGGGGACAAAGTCTCCTGAAATGAACTGGCTGATGGAAGAGCTGTGTGTTCTCAGACATTGAGGAGAGGGAAGTAAAGGATTTAACTCCCCAATCTGAAGCATTTAATTCTGCATGTTACAACTTCTTGTCATGGGGATAAAATGATCAGATTTGTTTTATGATGATGATGATTTGGCACTGAAAAGAAACCAAAACTCACAAAATTTATGGTGCACTTTGAGATGCATGCAAGTCACATTTACTCATCAAAGAAAAGTGATATTAATAGATGAAAAGTATCCATGTAATTAAAATTAAGAAGGAATCTTTACTTCTAACTGATTTACTCCATAAGTCATTCACAGCTTATGTGCTAGAGGGACCTTCAGGACATATGATGTAGGACAGAGAGGGAAGCACAGAGGCTGACACGAAGCACTCACACCCCAACTTTTTCCTGCACCTGTGCTTGAGACCTTCCTTGTGCTCTGTGGATCCTCATTACCCAATCCTGGTCATGTTTTTGGTCTTGTGTCTCAGATGGACAATTAGCCCTTCATTAACTATGCATAGCATGTGCTGTCTCCTCTAGTTAATAGCTAGTAAGACCCTGTCTTCCCTTCCATGAAGCCTGGCAGAAGCAGTACACATTATAGCTATGGAAGGTGAATGCAGAGGCTGCAAAGGAGAATTCTTAAGACCCTGAAATGTCCATTAAGTTTCCCCACACTGCACCTGCTGCACCTCACACTGGACACCTGCAAACAGAGATTTTGATTAGGAAACCATCACACATATCATCTGTTTGTCCAACTGTGTACACTTATACACTCAGGATCTGCTATGCTCCATAAATCATCCTTTAAAATATTGGGAAGGAAAACCCATCTTAGCCTCAGTTCCATGGTGTCTGTATTCTGTCCTGATCACTGAGTGGGAACACCAGGGCTGCCAGGTCTGGGTTCTATTCCAGAGCTGTGGAATCAGGGCTGAGCTGGTTCTCATATACAGAAGGAGGCCCACGGCCATGTCAATTTGTTATGTAAATAGCTATCATGATGGATGCCTCAGAGAATGCAGCACCCATAGTGAATATGAATGAATATGGTGAAGGAAGGTAATAATGACATCCATCATGAAAGTATTATGGCTCATTATGTGACAGTGTCTTAAGTATGTATCTCTGCCCCTCTCACTTTTATGCATGTACACAGGTCATGTGTTTTTGTATTAATGGTGTTTACTTTATATTTATGTAATGAAAATGAATAAAATGATAATGATAATGGAAATGTCATACTCAGTTGTGTTTTGTATATAGGACTTGATGCCCTGAAGATGTTGCTCTCAATTTCAGGGCCTGTTTTCCCTTAAGTTCTAAACACACTGCTCTGTGATTCAGTGCCTGCACAAAGAGACACATGCATGCTTAAGTTTGGAGCTCCACACTCTTGAATTGTGAACTAGTGTGACTTTCCAATCCAGGCATGATAGATTATTATGGTCATCACAGCACTCAGGATTCTGAGGCATAATGATCCCTGTGAGTTCAAGGTCAGCCTGGGCTGCATAGGGATCTAGGTAGAGCTGTGTGACTCTGTCTCAAAATATAGTGTGACTTGATGTTGAGAATCAGACACAGAGGGACAGATACTTTATTAGTTCACTTATATTTGGAAGATAAAGTAGCTGATCTCACAAAAAAATGGAGCAAAATTATTGACATAACATGTATATGACCAATACAAAAGTGGGGATTGATTCCAAGGGACAGAATCACAGAGGATATAGGGAATGACTCCTGCTGTTCTTTCATACAGAAAGATGGTGACAGGTTATAAGATTGGGCTACATAATTCCAAATAGGTGATAGAAAGGGCTAGTGACATTCTAATGATACAGAAATGATTATTGCTTGAAAGGATGGATAACTTAAACATGCTGAGTTCATCAGTACACAGATCACAAATGTATCAAGATATCACCAAGAGACTCATGAAAACATACAATTAGAGCTTGCTTAAAGGTGAAAATTAGAGCAATTCACTTTGCCTGTGCCTTCTAACTCTTAGAAATTTTTTCCCTTTCCATAAATTTTTCCTTTTCTTAACCTCTGTTCATCGTAGAACTCATTTCTCAGTTTTGTAGAACAGAAACTTGGAGTAACACACTTCTAGAAGGTTGAATTATATTCTGTTTGTATTATTTGGAGGCCCTATATAGTAAGAACTATATCATTTGGAGGTTGCCCTCACAGGTAAGTGGAATATGTAAGAGTTTGCTTCTGTTTATTGATTCTGGATTATGATGCATGTCAGTAATCAAAATTTTTATGCTTCAAATTTTTGTAGTGTATTGTTTGTAAATGATGTTACATAATTTTATCTAATGTCTTGGTAATAAATGCTCATATAATTTTGTTAAAATGATGATTATTTTAAATTGAGAACATAGGAATGTTATGCCACTTTTTAAATGGGACAGTGTATTCCTGGTTTGTATAAACAGCAAGTGGACTTAGGTACTAAATTTTCTAGTGTTTCTTGATTGACCTGACTACTATGGTTTATTATCTTAGCAATTTTAGGACAAGGTAATGTTTAAAGTTCTTCCTAGAATATTTTGATGTGAAATGCTCTAAAATGGTGTTTTTCTGAACTCCAGTTCATTATTGGAAAATATACATGCCTATTAATAAGTAACAAAATCCTAAGTACCAATAGAAAGTCAACAGGTTGGCAAGCAGTGTTAAGATTGGGGTACTGATTTCCCTGAGACAGAATGGCCATCATCATCCTCATGTCAAGTGTGTTCTGCATCAGTTCCCTTTCTTATCTGACCTGCTGTGAGAAGGCACTCTATCTCTTGACATTCTCAATCCTCCTTTCCAGGCTGAGAACAATGACTTATGGCCAGGTTCTTTAAATAGCTTGCTGTAATCATCAAGAAAAAAGTGTTTAATCTTGCCATAACTGATGCCATCTTGAACTGTGCATTTAACTCATGTCTGATATTTGATTCAAGAGAGTGGAAAATTACTCAGTATAATCCCATCAGAAAAGCAGAATGAGCTGTACCCACAGAGTATTATTAACCTGCTCAACAAAGAAGAAGGATACATGTGTCAGCCAAAAGTTAATACAAGAATCTAATTGAATTGTTTCCAAAAGGATGTCTTTTTTTGGCTCTCTGTTTTGAAATCTTTGTAACTTTTCAGTTCAGGGCCACTTGGTGAGACTCTGAAATGTGTCCATGCAAGTGGTCACTGAGCTGAACTAAATAAACTGCAAATTTATCAATTTGGCTGCTGGATTCCTATATTATTAATGAACCCACCTTAAAAAGCCTTGTTTTCTCTCATATTATTTCTAACCATTTTTTGCCATTTCATCCTTTCCTTTTTGTTGGAGACATGTAAGATTAGACAAAAAAAATAAACATCTCAAACTTTTCCTTGTTCTGAACAACTAAAGTTAAACCCATAAAAAAAAGACCATTTGCTAAGACCAAACACAGGGAATTCATTTTAGATGTGGTATACATATCTCATCTATACTTCAGATGAAACAACAGAATTTTTCCTTTTTAGGAAAAAACCCATAAAAGTCATGTCTTGACTAATCATTCCAGACAACAATTTCCTTAAGGAGTATGACTGAAAGACTTAGTGGAAACAATCAATTTCCAATTAAAATCAGTAGAATCCAGTTTCAATAAACCTCCCTTATGGGACCAAAACATATTCATCCTAAGGGAAGATCTGATTTCTTCTTTCTTGCCTCATAGGTCTACTTATCATTTATGGGTATAAAAGACATCAATAATAAATTATGGACTTGAAATTTTAAGTATAAACTTATAAAGTGTTATGGAAAGTATTTTGCTCAAGCTTTTATTTCTCCCTTGTAGAAATCGGACAAGCAGTGGTTACTCTGCCAGCTTGTAATAAACTTTAGAGAAGTTACCATTCTTAGAGCAGATTACAGATTTCTCTAGCATTTTCTGGTGGTCCTGCATTGAAGCCAATGACCAAGGGAAACAGGCAGCTGGATTCCTTTCTGGAGCCAGATACCTGGCTGTGTGGGATCAAGTAACTGAGCAGGTAACTGAGGTGTCATGGCCAGGTCTGCTCTCTGGTTAGATACATAAAGGTTCTTCAGTAGCAACTGGCTCCCAGTGATAGAAAACTTTCCACTTATCTATTGTACAACTATACTCTTAAGTTGGAAGATTCACATTTTTTCCAAATTGTTGGGAATTAAATTTAAAATGACTTTGTCAATACACTGCCTATTTTCCAAACATTATGCCTATTCCTTTGAAAAACTTTTTCCAGGAGCTAAAGATGGCTGATCAGTGAGCAACAAAATACAAAGCTTCCCAGGAGAAACAACTCATACACCAGAATAAAACATCCTGGAGAGATCCAGAAAGGAGGAGATGGAACCTCTTGAAACAGGAAGAAATTAAAATATAAAAAAACTCATCAAACACACAGTCTTAGGGCTACAATTGGAACAGCTAAAATTACCAGGCAAAGTGCTTTTGATGAGACACACCAAGTTTTTGCCAGCCTGAATTCATGCCTGCTGTGACCTGCCATGACCCACAGAGGCACCCAGACTCATTCCCACTGCGATTCACAGGAGCCACAGCTGTGCTGAAGTCAGGGGTTGGTAAGCCCAATGGAGAGCAGGACCAGCAAAGGTACATTCATAATCCAAGGTCAGTGCTGGGAATGAGACCCCCCTACATGGGAAGGGTGCAACCAAACAGGTGACATGTTGGAATCAGGCAAGAGGAGCTTGAACTGGGAGCAACAGTGACTTCAGTTGCTTGCTCCCTGCACAGAGCAGATTCAGAGGATTTGCTTGGACTGGGTTTCACCCCTGGCTGGGACCCAATGAGCCATCCCAAATCGATTACCTGTACCTAGCATGCACTAACCTGGTGAAGGCCCCTGAAGTTTGGCTGGCACAGTGGGCAGGGGCTGGCATACACAAAAACCCCTGATTACACCTAAGTGACAAGAGCAGGCAGGAGAGGGTGAAAGTCCCTCACCAGCATGCTTCAGAGAAACTATGGCTGACAGGGAAGGGGACTTGGACCTCCACTGTACACCTGTGTGGAGGAAGTCACAACCATAACAGGAGAGAGAGTCAGGAGGATGGCCCTAGCCAAGAACCCTGAGAGAATTGATCCAGGAGAGGGAAAAACAAGGGACACTGAGGGCAGCAAACATGTAACATCAGACATGTCTTCAATGGACATTAAGAGATATCTTCAGGACCTTGTAGATGAGCTCAAAACTGAAATATTAAATCAGGCAAAGTAAGATATGAGTAGATTAATAAAAGAAATGCTAAGCATCTCTCAGGAAGACACAGATGGAAGAAAGGAGGAACACAAAAAAAGGAGGGAAACATTCAATAAAGAATATAAAGAAAATCTAGAATACATGAAGCAGATTCAAAGAGCTTACCAGGATATTAAAAACTCCATTGAAAGCTTGCAAAACTTCTTTAAAAATGACATTTGTTTATATGAGGTATACAGAACTCCAGTCACCTACAACCAAAACAGAGCTACACCCAGAAATATAATAATCAAGATACCAGAAATTCAATATAAAAACAGAATATTAAAAGCCATCAAGAGAAAAGAAACAGATTACCTATAAAGGAAAGCCCATCAAGTTAATGGCAGACTTCTCGACACAGACCATCAGATCAAGAAGAGCTTGGAGTGAAGTATTCAAAGCCCTGAAAGAAAATAACCTCCAGCCCAGATTGACGTACCTTGCAAAACTGTCACTAGAAATTAATGGAGAAACAAAATGCTTCCATGACAAAGAGGAATTGGGGGAATTTGTGACAACCAATCCAAACCTACAGAGAATACTGAAGGACATTCTAGAGAGAGAAAAAAAATACCAGGATTTTAGGAACAGTGGCAGAAAGGCCTCAATGAGCAGGGCAGGCAGTAGAATGAAGGAGAAAAGTAGACAAACAAAGGCAGAAAAATAGCATAGCAGAAATGAGGCAGAGAAGAATGGCTAGAATCTCCAACATAGATGGCCTTGATACATTATATTGTTAATAGTATACCAAGATTTAAAACCCACATTACTCACACCACTCTGCTTGGATGTATTATATTCTTTTCAGTCATTTTACTTGTTCTAGATTTGAGGGCACAGTCAATTATCCCAAAAATAGCAGGATATAAATTTGAGGGCACAGTCAATTTTCCCAAAAATAGCAGGATATAGTATAGTAAGTTAATTTCCTATTAATCTAAAGCTCTGTATAGCCTACACTGTTTTACCATGAATGATTGTAATTGAATCTGGTTTGTTAGATCACTGTTTTGTATTGATAGATTTTATTCAAAGCTGTTACAATCGATACTATCAAGTCTGAGAGTATAGGCAACTACACTGAAAATGGCAAGATTCACTAGAATATCCACTCTGGTTTGATTATTACATGCCTTTTAAGTTTTATACTGTCTACAATGATTTACTTTTACTAATATTGTTATGTACTGCTATATTCAGTTATGCTGCTATATTCAATTATGCCTGGTGATATAGACATTCCATTGAAGATAATAAGAAACAACACAGTAAACATTGTAGATCACCTTTTACTGTGGTTTTAGATGACTTTTTAGTTTCATGTTCTTATAAGAATTTGTTTTATTTTGTCTTGCTATGTTTTGTTTTTCCCTCTAATACAGAAAGGATAGAAATACACGTAGACTCATTCATGCATAGCTGTTTAAAGTCTCACTGTTTGAATGTCTATTTTGTATGCTTTAATTTTGTAACTTGAACAATATTCTAAGAGGACAATATGTAATGTATCAACTAGCTGTCTCTTACTGTTTACCTTCTTTTTAGAAATTCCATACTATCTCTACCCTTTACATGTTTCTTTTTAACTTTAAATAAAAAAAAAGAAAAGAAAAAGAAAGCTTTTTTCCTTTCTTGGAGGAGGAAAACAGCTATCAGGGAAATGATTTACATATGTGCCTGACATATGCTGATTAAGAGCAAGAAAGATATTTCAGGTAACCTTTTAACTTTCAGGTGCATGAAGAATACAAATAAATATGCCTTTATTCACATATAAATTATATTATTAGATGATGGATATAAATTTTACCTGTGAGATTCAGAGATACATAAATTTTAAAATGGACTTAAAATGTGTACCATTGTCTTACTGGTACAAAATATTGCTTAAGTGATTAGGCAAATAACCTAAATGTGTTAGAGATTTTTCACCCTAAACCCCAGAGTGGGGTGTTTCTCCAAACCATTTTTACCTATTTGTCTCCAGAAGTGAACTTCTTTGTACACTAGACATTGTTACAACTATTTACAACTCATTTTTTGGTATTTTCCCATCTTTCATAGAATTAGAAAGAGTTAGTTTAGTGCTAAATAATGCTTTATTCTTTAAACAGGTTGTTATGTCTGAGACCAATTATAACTTATCTTTATGAAAACACTTATGGGAATCAGTACACAAGTTTCTGGAGAAGAAAAAAATTACACAAAATTTTGAGCATAAATGGGTCTGTCAGATTTTATCTTCTGAGCTCTTTTTGGATGGTGTCCACCTGCCTTGGAGTGGAATCTCCTTAAGGCATGATTTTAGGATTTAAAAATCATATAAAAATTAAAGCAAGTGCCTGATATTTTATTTTTAAAAAAATGATGAATTCAACATCAAGATATCTTATGCCCTTGGAATATATTCTTAAGCACTGCAAAATATATTACCCTTCAATACTGAAAAAATGAAGGCCAGTGTTTTAGCCCAGTGGCACAAGAACTTGTCTGGAAAGCACAATGTTATGAGTTGAATTTTTGATACCAAAAAAAAGTGTCATTTGATATTTCCTGCACAGGAACAACGTGGATTCAAGAGCCAAAATGGAATGTATAATTATTATGATGCTCTACCATAACTAGGATCATATTGTAGAAAAGTTGACAAAGGGTCAGAATTGCTTTATGTTCAAACTTTCTTCTCAAAAGAAGTATTTATTATTTGTGCTCAAACTATAAATATGTCATATGAATCTACCAAAGTTCATGAGTCTTTCTGTTTCTCTGTGCATAAAGCAGATTAAAGTTAATCTAGGAAAGTTTTCAGATGACACTGATAAGGTCATTACATCCTATAGATGACTTTCTCAGAACTATGACCTAGACTGTTAGGATTTAATATAACTCTTAAATCAAACATTGACTTGTAATGAGAGACAAGCACAAATACAAGCTGCTATTACATCTAGGATGAATATCAGATCATTTAGTTGAGAAGATCAGAAAACAGTCAGGGTAATAAGCAGTTCCCACTTCAGCAAAAGCAGTATCTATCCAAGACACTTGTTTGTCTAACAGCTGAATGGGACATCAAAATAGGAGACATTTTCATGTATATGTGCTTTAAGGACTAAAACCACAAAAATCAAACATTTCAATCATTTTAATTTATCAGTTATTCAGTAATAATATTACATCAAATAAAAAATAAAAAGCCCTCTTCATTCTCATTTTTTTCAGGAAGCATTGGAAAAATTTATGTGCACAGCTCCATCCAAAAAAAAAAAAAAAGAACATACATGGGAATAAACCTAACAAACTATAAGACCTTTTATTGAAAAATATTGCTTTCTAAAAGATTGATTGAAGAGGATATCAGAAAATGTATTGATATCCCTTATTGTTTGTTTGTTTGTTTGGGACAAGGGATCAAACTCATGACCTTACTCTGAGTAAGGTAGCAGGCAGTGCTTATTCCCCTGAGCTAAATCCCTGGCCCTGATATCCCTTATTCTTGTGGAAGAATGAATATTGTAAAATGACCATGCTTCCAGATTTATTATAGAAATTTAATTCAAACCATAGCAAAATTGCAGTAGTACATTTCACAGAATTAGAGAAAAGCATATCAAAACTTTTGGAACTAAAAGAGATCTAGATTACCAGAAACATTTCTGGGAATGAACACAAGTCAGAATCTCTGACTTGAAATTGGAATGCAAAGCTACTGTTATTAAAAAAAACTCATTGCTACTGGCAAAGAAGAACATGACCCAATAATCAGTGGAACAAAGCAGAATATGCAGAAATACCTACAAGCATGCTCAGTCATCTTTGAAAGTGGAACAAAACACTTTCACTATGAGAATGATAACCTCATAAATGGTGTTGAAATATCTGGCTTCCACATACCAAAGCTTAAAACTACACCCATTTAAATTATGCACTAAAGTATAATTGAAGTAGATCAAATATATAAATAACAGAACCAAAACACTACATGGGCAGGAAGATACAATAAGAAATCTTGATGACATTGGCACAGGCTGGCTTTATGAACAAAATCCCAATTGCACAGAAAACATCACAAAAAATCAACAACTGAGACCTTTCACTAAAAAGTTTTTGCACTGCAAGAGAAGCCACTCATAAGACGAAGAGACAACACAGTGCAGGAACTAACCCTTGCCAGCATTTTATCAAAGAAAAAACTAATATCTAGAATATATAAGGAAATAAAATAAAAATCAGACCTCCTAAATTTAAAAATTCAATCCATAAGTGTGTTTCTAAAATGAATAGACATTTGTCAGATGAATAATTTGAAATGACAAATTTACATATGAAAAAAATGTTTAACTTCTCTGTCATTGGAGAGACAGAAATAACAGGATGCTAAGTTTCCATGTCACTCCAGAGAAATACGTGTTATCAAGAAATCAACCAAGAGCAAGTTCTGAGGAGCTCTGTAGAAAAAGTAAGCCTTCTACCCTGTTGTTTGGAGGATATAGTGGTGCAACCAGTGCCAAAATCACTGTGGAGACTCCTCAGAGAATCAAAATTATGGACTGTAGTTTTTGGCAAGTGAGACAGAGTCCTGTATTGCAGAGGCAAAGTTGTGAGTTCAATGCCTGATACCAGGAAAAAAAAGAAAAGAAAGAAAAAAGAAAATTAAATCTTGTGTTCCCTTTGGCCCATTGAATATTGTACTTGGTATTTTACTTAAATAACTGGAGTATCATGCCACAGTGATTTATTCATTTGTATGTTATAGTGCATCAGTGTATAGCACATAAATCTTGGAGACAGCCTAACATCCACAAATAAATAAGAAGTCAAGGACATGTGGTGCTTTCATGCAGTGGGTTACTATTCACATATTAAGAAGGATAAAATTAACATAATTTTTCATCACTGGAAGCACCTCCATACCATGCACTTAAGTGAAGTGAGTCAGGAACACATATATATAAATAGCACATTGTCTCTCTAGTGTGAGAAATTTAAAATAAATATAGCTCCCAACTATTAAAAAGGTATTGTGAAATATGAAGATAGTTTTCAAATGGAAAGTGAGAAAGGAAGAGAATTAATAGAACAAATGAAAAAGGAAAAAAGGGAGAAAGGAAAACAATAATAAATATGTTGTAATAAGGAGGGGAAGTGTAATCGATGAGAGATTAGTGGAAAAGGAAAAAAGGAATCAAGATAAATTGATTTAACACAGAAGGAACAAAGTCACTAAGATGAATGTGAACATTTTTATACCTAGAATATAATAATCCTCATTAATTATAAAAATAAAGATCAATAAAGCCTTAAAACAAATATTACCATATTTGACAATTTTTCAAACCACTAAAAATATTTCAATTTTAATTTATGACTATTAAATGTGTTTATAAAACACAGTTTAAGAGACATTAACTTGCACATATTCTTGGACAATTTCTAGATAATCAAACAATATTGTTCAACAAATGCAACCTACTTTTCTCTCTATAGTTTCATCTGTGTGAGATTTTTCATCCCTTGATAGGATGAATAAATCTTCTTCCTCACCCTGAAGAAGTTATAGAAGATGGACCATGTAAATTCATTACAGAATTTAATAAGGAGTCAAATTTCAAAGGTAGATATAATGGACAAAATAAGATATGTAGAAAGGACACAAGTAAAAATCATGCTTTTGAAAATAAAAACTATACTTTCAAAACACGAACCCATTTTAATCTTTTTCCTCTAGTCAAGGAGCAAAATAAGCAGTAAAAATTATCATTTGCATAGAAGATTGTTTAGCCTTCCGTTTCTTAGCAGCAGATGGATTTTCACCTGTAAATGGATCACTGCTTACTTGTGGAATAGGTTTTCATCATTGAACCCTTCATTATCATACTATACATGGGCCATTCTACTCACCTACCCAAATGAAGGAGACTGTAGATAGTCAAATTTTATATTCCGACTACCAAAAATACATAATGTTTCCCAGTTCCAAACTATAGTACAGCTCACACTCCTGATAGTCCACACTTAATTCCTCAATATGTACTAAAATTTTAGCCTACTAACACTCTCCTTACCTCCTATTTACATGTGCTCAAAATTCTCCTGTGAAAGGACTCAGTGAACCTCCATAATTTCCAGGTATAGGGCAGTTAAGTTCTTCTAATACTAAGTTCAGTAACAGACAATTGAAGACAAAACTGAACACAAGGGAAGAAGAGAGTGTAAGTGAGGGGTAATGGCAGGATTGATATATTCACACTATATTATATGTAATACATATCAACAGAAACTTAGGAAAAGATCATTCATCTCAGTAGATGCACAAAAACCATTCCACAAAGAACAACACACATTTATGATAATTTTTGTATAAAACTGGAAAAGATGGTTTTTATCTTAATCTAATTAAGCCTGCTGTGTCAACCAACAGCAAACATTAGTTTAAGTAGCCCAAAACTGAAAACTGTCACTCAGAAATCTGAAACAAGACAAGGGTATCCAATATCACCAAGTCTTTTCAATGCATTTCTGGAAACAGTTACCAGAATAATTGAACAAGAAAAAATTACAGCAATAAGGAAGATAAGAAAATGTGAAAGACAATTAACACAATGAAAAAACTAAAAAGAAACAGTTAAATTATCATTATTTGCTGATGACATGATACTCTACTGGACATGATGCTGTATCTATAACACCTAAAACATTCCAACAAAGGAATTCTAAACATAAGAAAGCAATTCAGTCATGTATCAGGATACAACATAAACACTAAAAACTCAGTAATGTTCCTGAGAAAAAAATAACAAACTCACTGAGAGTGGAATAAGTGAAAAAAATTCCTTTCACAAAGCATGAAAAATGAAATACTTAAGAATCAATGTAACAAAAGGAGCAAAAGAGCTCTACACTGAAAACTACACACTCTAAAAAAGGAAATCTAGGAGAATATCAGAAAATAAAAAGATTTTCCTTACTCATGTAAGAAGAAACAATGTAATTAAATGACTGTATTTCCAAAAAATTTATATGGATATAATGCAATTCCAACCATCATACAATTATCATGCTTTCCAAAAAAAGAGAACAGATTCTTAATATTAATACATTTGGATGAGAAAGAATCTAGAAAACCAAAAATAACCCCAGGTACCAAATATAAGGCAGGGTGCATCACAATCTCTGACTTGCAAATATAATACAGAGCTACTATGATAAAAACATTAGGTACTGGGAACAAAAAGGATCAGTGTAGCAGATTAGAAGATGCAGAAATGACTCCAATAACTGACATTCTTCTTATGTTTTGCAAAGGAGATAAACACATTCCCTGGAAGAAAGATAGACTGTGTAATAATAGTACATGAAAATCTGGATTTCCACATACCATACAAAAATATAACCCTATGTATCTCACCATCCACTAAATGAAAAGTACAAAGGAGTCATGATCTAAATATTTACAACCATATAATTGTTAAAAGAGAAACACAAAATCATTTGGGAGAGCAAATAGGCAGAACAGTTCAGCACTTAATATAGACAAAGTCTTTATAAGCAGAACCAACATCACACAGAAATACCACAAAAAAATCAAAAGCTGTGGTATTATCTTATTAAAAAGATTTGTTCAACAAAATAAATTGCTAACTCAGTGAAAACAAAACCTATTGAATGGGAAAATAATTTTGACTATTTTTTTCTCAGACAAAGGACTAATATCTGGAACATATATAAAATTGGAGAAAATCATAACCTCCAAATTTAGACTGAATCCAAAATTGGGAAACTGAGATGAACACACTCTTCTCAGATGTAGAAGTACAAATGGCAAATAAATATATGCAGAAAAGCTAAATATATTTTTCTTTTAAGAGATGCAAATTAAAACAATTGTGAGATTTCATCTCACTACTAAAAAAGAGAAATAATCAAGAAAACAACTAATTAGAATTACTAATAATAATGTTGGAAAGGAAGAAACCCTTCTTTACTGTTGATAAAAGTGTAAACAGACACACCTCTCTGGAAAACAATGCTCACATTCCTTAAAAAATCTAGTACTACACAGCCCATGGGTTACAACTGTTCTGCATCTTGGTACCTTCCCAAAATAATTTAATACATTTTACCACAGTGATGTATGTGTACCCATGTTTATAAGACATCATTTTGTAATGCCTAAATCTTGGAAACATCACAAATGCCCATCAACTGATGAAGATATAAAAAAACACGTGATTTTTTATACAGTGCTGTAATTCCCATCCATTAAGGATACACTTCAGATATTAAAAGCTAAAATGATGGACCCTCACAATCTCATTCAGTGAAATAAATGGCCAAAAATTTTAAAAAGTCACACTGTCTCATTGGTGAGAAGATTTGAAAGTCTAAATGGAAAGCAAATGCAAAATAGATATTATGAAATAGTAAGCAATTGTTCAAAAACAAAGGAGAACTAGGGAAGGGGAGTGTGAAAGGAAAGAAGGAGGAAAATGAGACAAGATGTAAAAAACAGAAATCATTGAAAATAAGGAGGAAAAGAGGGATTGTAGAGAACAAAACGGAATACCAAAAAGAGGAATCAAGATATATCATGTACAGGTACAATTTACCTGTAACGATTGAGAATATTAAGTGTATCTCAATTGTAAAAATAATAGTGTTAATAGTGTAACTTCCATAAAAACCGATGTATATTATATGCAGGCTGCAGTACATCAAAACTAACCCACCATTCTATGTAATTTACATGAAGTTATAAAATCATTTAAAGATTCTATGTATGTAGAAAGATGTATTAATTATCTTAATATTGTTGTTCTGCTATCTACCTAACAAATATTAAAAACTCAACTGGTTTTTGTTTAGAGAAATAGGCTGGTGAATAAGAAACCATTCCCCATTAGAATTAAATAAACACATGCGCACATGCACACACACACACACATCCTGATTCACACTAGTCATATTCTTTCTTGCCAAAATGCCACTGTTTGAATTCAACATTGTAAATAAAATGATTGGAGAATTGATATCAACAGTTTACCCCCTAATTTCCATTGGATCTTCAGGTTTATTTTCTTTGACCTTCTCTCATCCTGAGTCAGGTCAAGACCCAGGGTTTATTTTCACTTGTTGACCTCAGGAAGACCTTCCTTGGTCCATGAGTTACTATTGCCATGTTCCATCATCTCCTATGCCTCACACTTATTTTTGCCTATGATTGAGATGCTGGTACAGAGCACATTCAATGTATCTCCAAATTTCTGTATTATTTCCACTGAATCATGTTCTACCTCAGTCAGCATTCACATTTGTGAAACAAGGCTAAAAAGCACTCCATGGTACAGATTATGTCAGAGATGGAAATAGCCTCCATATTTTCTGGAAACCCAGTCATGTGTATTGGTATATACATGTGGAAATGATCTGGAAAATGGAAATTTAATTCTTACCTTATAAAAGCTTGGTTCCATATTCAGGTCATGGACTTGACACTTTGCTTCCAAAATATTCAATAAATGCAGGGCATTTAGGACTGACCTTGAGATAAAAAGGCCTGGGGAATGGAGGAAAAAATACTTTTCTATGTAGAAACTGCATATAAGACTCTGGACACCACATGCACTAATGAAGTCACCATAAAGAGTGTCAGGACACTCAGCAGGAGAATTTGCTGAATGGGTGCCACTGTGCATGAGGCTGAAGTTGAAGCAGGAACACAAACAGGACAGGGCACTGGGGTCCCCTCTGCCAATCAAGCCACATATCACAAACCTGAAGGGATGAGGTTGAAGCCAGTATAGAGGTCAGGTCACAAACTTCACAGATTTCATGGGGAGAATCTAACTCATCAGACAACTAGTCCATCAGTATCCATCTCAGAGCACCACACTTTCTTTTCAGTCTTCTAGGTTGTTTCCTTTTGTATTTGATTCCTGCTGTCTGAGGAAGTCATCCAGCAACCAGGCTCGAATTCTTGGGCCCTTCATCAGCAGGTGACCCTGGATCCCAAACATGACAGCAAAAATATAAAGGAAGATTCCACATAATGAATTGTCCTGATCTCCCTGTTCCTCTTTCCAGTTCACAGTGCGCACAGCCTTCCTGCACCACTCAGTGGCTGGTGATGAAAGACCAAATATTTGAGATTTAAGGGACAGGGAAAGTGATCCAAAACCTTTACTGATGAGCAAGTTGACAAGTGTTATTCCTGGATCACAGATGGGCTACTGCAGTAATTCACAAGGGCATTACTGCACTTAAAATGAGGTTGCTCCTTGTCTTTACAGAGCAGGGATTGACTAACTGTATTTTTTGCAAGTTTACTCCTACATCTAGTAAATAGGATGGAAACTGTACTCCTGTGATTTGAGAATATGTACTCTGGAAATGACTACTAAACACAGAGGGGGGATGGTGAGATCAGACCAGGTCTACTTGGAGTGTGAGATGAGGCCAGTGGTTTTACTATCTTATGAGAAAAGAAGGCCTGTTTTAACTTTTCAGGACTGAGATTGGAAACCAGGACATTTATACTGAGCTACCTCCCCAGCACTATTTTTTATTTGCAGACAAGTTTTCACTATGTTTCCAAGATCTCAAGCCTGGGCTTAAATTGCAACGTTTAAATCTGCTTGCCTCTGGTTCCCAGATTGCTTAAATCATAAGAAATCATCACTTGGCCTATGTCTGAACCATTTTATTTAAAAAATGATAAAACATTAAAATAAGGGAATAAAAGTAGGAACTACATTGTAGTAATTTCTCAGCAATATCCTACCTCATGATTGAGTGTGCTGAAACACCACCTGCCTCAATGTATATATCCAATATTGGTGAGTAACACAGTGCAAATATGGAAACTTGCTTATGTAACATTTTACATATATTTATGATTTTGGAATAGATTAACAAATATATATGAATAAACAATTAAATGTTATTAAACACAGAAATTGGCATAATGACCATGGTGTAATCAGCATCCTGTGAATGTGTTGTCTTTCTCTTCTCATCCTGCCTTGCACTCAACCTTCTTGTCAGGTTGTGACTGCACGTGATAGCTCTCTGATGAAGGAAACTGAGATCTATGATGGATGCAAATGATATTAGATTTATTTATGCTACTGAGAATGAGAAATGATTTAGATTTTGTCAACTTTCATTTCTGAATTTTATTTTTCTATCTTAAATTGCTGCTAAAATACAACTGTGGAACATGTGCCTAAAGGGAGACTATGACAGTTTAGCAGTGCCATGCCCCAAAGACTTCACAGCAAGGGGCAAAAGTCATGTACTATCATTCCTGCATGAAATTTTTCACTAGGTAAATCTAATGCTACAGCCTGGGCATGGTGTGCATACCTGTAACCACAAGACTTGAGAGGCTAAGGCAGGAAGAATTGCTGCAAGTTCAAGACTTTCCTGAACTGCAAAGTGAGCCTAAGATCAGCCTGCAATACAAAGTGAGCCCAAGATCAGCCGGGACTACAAAGCGAGCCCAAAGCTAGCCTGGATAATAAAGTGAGCTCAAGAAAGGCCTGAACTTCATAGTAAGACTGTTTTAGACAAAAACTGTCTAATTCTACATTTCTCATGCATTTAATTCATGCACTTGTGATTATCACCTTATTTATTTCACACTGGTGATTGCCTTTCTGGTGTCATGATATGACATCATTTCCATCACTCAAAATTCCTACACTGGGAATCATATTCTATGCATTTTCTTTTGAACACTAGGAACTTGTGTGAAATCCTGATTCACTTGCATCCTCAGGATTGTTGTTTATAAATGAATGACTTAATATAAAAGTGATGGAGTTTAAATTTGTATAAAAGTACATGATGTGTAATAGGCAGTAGAAGCGTTCATCTTTCAAAAATGGAGAGGAGTAAGAACTAGCAGAAAAATATAAATAGAGTGTATTAAGCCAACAATAAAGAAGTCAGCCTTATTATACACATTATTGCCTTCCAAAGATGAAAACTTAAATTATGTACTAGAAACAGGCAGTAATGAAATTATACATATTTTAAATTTGCTCTTGTTTTGTGATTATTTTATTATAAGCATACATACATAGATGCATGTCATACAACCTGGGGAAGGACACTTCTGAATGTGCTTGTGTAGATCTTCTAGAAAAAATAATTGGGACAGATACAAGTGGAAAAAATGTTTCTGAGAAAAATAGGTATCATCTATGAAGATGATACAGGTGTATGAAAAATGTAGGTTAAATTCTTCGGAATCCTTGAATTATTTTTAAAAAGTGTGATTTTTTAAATAGTAAGACTATGGACAAATAGGTCAGCTAGTTATGTGTGATAGTGAAACACAAAATGAATATGCTTTGGGATATCTCCATCTTCAAATGTGACTATTGGAAAATCTATGAATATATTGACATCAGTTTTTAAGGTATTTCCATAGGTCTTGAGTACCTGAGTAATTGGCAAAGTATTTTCAAAATAGTCATTTACATATGTACAATTTTTTAATAGTACTGAATTTCACATATTTGACCATACCCACATATAACAAGTGCTTTCTCACATCACATACATAGGCTTTGGCCACATTCTGACATTATTTAGAGGTTAGCAGCTATCAGTGGAAACATTTTCTCAATACATCTTTTTCACACAGTTACTCCCAAGTGTGTGGGAAATTTAGCATTTATAAAATGAAAAATTTGCAAGACAGCCTTCTCACATTCACTACTTACATGTAGTTTCTCCCTTGTGTGCATTATCTCCTTAACTGATGGCATTATTTTACTCTGAATGCTTTACTCCATTGTTGGAATGGATAGGGTTACTTCCCTGTGTGAATTGTTTCATGTCATTACAGTCACTGGTGGTGGAAACATTGTTGCATTGATTACAGGAATAGAGATTCTCATCATTGTGTGTTCTTTCCTGTGTTTGTCAGTGACTGTGTGAATTGAATGCTTTCCCAAATGGCTTATCTAAAGTTTCTGCTCATTGAGAATTCTTTGATGCATTTGTAAGCTATGGGTTTGGCTGGTAGATTTCCACATTGCTTACATAGATAAGGTTTCTCTATGTGGCATTTTCTATATCTAGAAAATGTGGATTATCATTAGAGCCTTCTTAATATGTCTTACATAAGGTTTCTCCCAAGTGTGAATTATTTTATGGACAAGGCTAAAATACTGACTGAAAAATTTTCCACATTATTTACCTATATAGTGTTTCTCCCTAATGTGAGTTCTATTGTGTATTTTAGAACCTGATATGTACTGAATATTTTTCCAAAATTCTTGCATACATAAGATTTCTGTCTAATTTAAGTTCATTCTTGTTTCTGACAGTAACTGAGTCTGCTTTAGCTTTTGTGATGGTATGTCTTACAACAAGCATGGTTACATAGGTACAGGCCATGAATACATGCACACTTTTGAACGTGAATGTATAGATCCTTTTCAGTAAACTGATCCAAGAGTTACAGATTATGGTGGGAAAAATGGTCATGAGATAAGTGGATGGTCATCCATCAATACAAGACATTGGTGGATCAAAAACATAGGAAAAAGATTTAGCATACTTAAATTTTCTTTAAAAACTGTATTTTTTATTAAGACTACAGAAAAATAGATCAGACATTTATGTGTGTTGTTTTTAAAAAGGTAACTTTTCTGGTTGAGGGTGTTTTCAAAAAAAATCTATGAACATATATTGACAGCAACAATTTCATATTATTTTTGCAGGTCTCTACATGAGTAATTTTCAAAGTATTTTCAAAATGTCACTTTCATATGTATGATTTCACTTAATTATGATTATTTTCACACATTTCATAATAATCATGAATATTGAATGCTTTCTCACATTGCATACATAGGCTCAGGAAACAATATGATATGTCAGAAGGTTAGCACCTCTGTCAGCTGACATTTTACTAAATATTTCTTACATGCTGTTACTCCCAAGAGTGAGGGGAATCTTATGTTTTCAAAAGTGAAACATCACAGGAAATCTTTTCCATACTGCCTGCATACATAGGGTTTTTTCCTTGTGTGAATAATTCATCAATTTGGTTGCATTTCTGTGCACTAAATGCTATCCACCATTGTTCAAAGGGAAAGAATTACTACACAGAGGAGTTCTTTAATATTGTGACAATCTCTCTGGTTGTGGAAAGTTTTCCAACATTCCTTTATGTTCATAGGATTTTTTTATCAGTGTGGGATCTTTTATGTTTAAAAAGTGAGATTTTTATCAACAAATCCATTACTCATTTCTCTTACAGATAGGGTTTGTCTACAGAGTGAATTCTCTTATATAAACAAAAACTACATCTGAAAGACATCACAAATTGCTTGCATAGATACATAAGGTTTATTTTCAGCACTTCTATATACTGAATGCTTGCCATATTGTTTGTATCCATAGAGGTTCTGCCTAGTGTGAGTTCTTTCATGAATAGTAAGGGTACCATTTTGACTGAAAGACTTCTCACATTGTTTATATACAAATGATTTCTCCCTAGAGTGAATTATATCATGTGCTTTACAGCCAGAGGCTGTGCAGAATGCTTTCCCACATTTGATGCATATATACGGTTTCTCCCCAGTGTTAGTTCTGTCATGTATTTTACATTCTGATGCATCCATGAATGCTTTCCCACATTTGTTGCACACATAGGGTTTCTTCCCAATGTCAATTCTTTCATGAATAATAAGGTGACCATTTTTACTGAAAGATTTCCCACATTGCTTACATACAAAGTGTTTCTCCCGAGAGAGAATTCTATCATGTGTTTTACAACCAGAGGCTGTTCTGAATGCTTTCCCACATTTATTGCATACATAAGCTTTCTCCCCAGTGTGAATCCTTTTATGACTTTCACAGCTACTGCATGTACTGAATGCTTTCCCACATGGCTTGCATTTACATGGTTGCTTCCCAGTGTGACTTTTTAATGTTTTTTAAAGGAAATACTATGAGGTAAGTCTATTTCACATTTCTCAGTTACATAGTGTTTCTCTCTCACCATATTTTTTAACATGTTTTTCAATATGGTATGAAGAAATAGAACTATTCTTATAGCGTTTTTCTGCATATAAGTTCTCTGAACTGTAATTACTCTCATGGATTTGAACACTGTTGCATGTTGTGCAGGCTTTCACACTTTTCTTACCTATAAAAGTTTTCTGTCCAGGATGAATTCATTCACTAAAATCAGAACTGTCCTCCTCATATTGCCCATATTGACAGGGTCTCTCTCCAGTCTTCCTCATTTCATACTTCTGAAAGGACTGTAAATCACTGCAGGTCTCTACATCTTCATTACATTTATATTACCGCTCTTCAATTCTCAAATAATTGTATTCATCATATCTTTAAAGACATACAAAGAAAGATATCAATCACAATGGAAAGTTCTCCTTATTAACAATTGACATTTATGATGATAAGTTTGGTTGGATGCCTATTAATTAATTCTGATAGTTAACTGACTTATTGCCCTGCAGAATTTCTTTCAAAGGACTATTTATTCTTAAAAGGATGGTTTTCATTTGGGTATTTTAAATTGGTATATGCTTCCAATGCATAATATCATTTTAGGTGATTGGCACAAATGACTATCAAATACTGATCATTTTTTTTAGCTCTTCATGTCTTCATTCTCCCTCTTCTCTATTTAGCCTGATCACTTTTCTCATCTGCAGAAAGGATTTCTGATCACTTTATTATTTCTCTTTACTTATGCTCTGAAAATATGCTTTAAATTTCCCATTTAAGAGAAAACCTGTAGTATTTCCATTTCTCTGTCTGATTTATTTCACTTAAGGTCCAATTCTTTCTGTTTCTTGGGAAATGTTATCATGGTTACTTGTATAGCATAGTTTTTTCAGTGTAGTTAAACACTGGTCTTAGACTTGAGTTATATTTGCTGATCTAGTATTTGATTTTTAGAGAGAGATTCTTATTTGCTATGAACTTGCTTAAGCTGAACTTCAAGTTGTCATGCTGCTGATTCATCCTTCCACAGTGCTGGGATTGCAGGAGTGCACCACCATGATGAGTTGACCCCACATTTTCTTTTTCCAGGCATCCAGTGATGAACATCTGGGTTCTTCCCAGAGTTTAGTTACTGTGAGTTGATTATTGCAGTAGGTAATGTAAATGCTCTTTCATTGGCTGCATTGAACAACACATTATGTGGATCAATAACATTTGATGATTTTAATGTGTGTGACAATATAATGAGAGAATCATTGCACATAATGACACATACAACCCACTCAACAGTCATGATGTAGAGGCAGGAGGATCGCTTTGAGTTTCAGGCCAGTGTGGGCTACACAGGAAGTTCAAAGTCAACCTGAACTACAGTATAAAATCATAGCTCAAATGTAAAAAAAAGGATATTTTATGTATCCATCAACAAAGTATGAGGAGTTTTAAACATAAACAGCTAAACATTCTATAGGATATTTTCAAAGTACTGAATATAAGAGTAGCATTCATTTCCATTGTGAATAGTGATTCTAAGTGAAAAATTTTTTTGATCATGAAAATCTCAGTATTCACATATTTACATAAATGGACATTTAAAAGATGATTTTCTATCAAAATTCACAATTTGTTCATTTCCTACATATCAGAACACAATATTTAAATTTACTCTGATACATTTCCATGATATTGATCTTGAAATCAATTTTTAAACTGATATATCAGAAATTGTTATTTGTTACATAGTATCAGCACTACCTCTGATTCCTGCATTCAAATACTTTTCTATAGATTCCCAGAAAATACAAAATAAAATAAGTGTATGTTTATATATTTTTCTGAGGTTAAATAACGTGTAGCATGATCTCATTTCTTCTAGTTCCTTTGTTGCTATATTTATGCTCAAACAGTGACACTTAAGGAATGTTTCCTGTCTCTTATGTGTGTCAGTCACCTTAGATTTCCTGAGCAATTTTTGTCCTCTATTTTAGTTTGCTGATTATGCCATATTCTTCCTGTATTACAGGCATAGAAATAAAAACATTCACTACAACATTGCAATAAATCATCACTGATTGCAGTTATACTCATGGTATAATATATATATATATATATATATATATATATATATATGTATATATAAAATCAGGAATGAGATATACAAGCCAATGTTATAATTATCAAACATATTAAATTATATCACAACAATCATTAATGCTATTTGTATAAATAAATAAAACATATGATCCTTACCTGTCTCAGTAATATTCATATATGTTTCCCACATCACAGCTCTTGTAGACCTTCTTTTGGAATGGAATCAGAAAATCCCTCTCTTCTGGGGTGAAGTTCACAGCTACATCCTCAAAGGTCACTGTTGCCTAAATAATGACAAGTGTCCCAAGGGTTAGAAGCACAACAAATATATCTCAAGTCCCCTCATAAAATGTCTTACTGAAGGTCATTCTTTCAACCATTAGCAGCATGTCATGGACATTAAAACTCAAGTATATTCAAATATAGCCACTCAGTAGCACTATAGATGCTAGACTATAACACACTGCCAAAGTGATCACAGAACTGTACCATGTCTTGTCCTGCAGGGCTGCCTATACTGTAGTTTTTCACTGACTTTAAAACAGTGCACAAAGAGGAAGCCTGCAAACCACTACTCACAAAAATCCTGGTTATTCATAACTCTGAGTTCATCTTTTTCCTAGACAACATTTATAGTCTTGAAACTGGTTTCACAGAAAAATATTTAGTTGAATATGAAAGGAGGTTTAAGAATTACTACAATTTAATGAAAATAAAGGTTTATTTGACCATTCTACAAAGAGATTAGGGAAATTATAGCAATAAACATATAGGTCAAGGATACCAAATTATCTCCTTGCACTTGAATACTATAAATTCTACTAGAGTGTAAAGGAAGATAATGTGGGAAAGCATACATATGAAATGCAATGAAAATCAATGTATAGCAAAGAAACTGGTTACTAAATACAGAAGGAAGACTTCAGTTCAGTGGTATAGTACAAGTCTGTTCTCCCACCACTTGAGAGGCTCATGTAAGAGGTTACCAGAAATTTCAGGTTGCCATGAGTGCAGTGTTCAGCCAGGGCTATACAATAAGGCGAGTTCACACTACAAAGTGAGGCCTTAAACCCAACTCCCTCAGCAAATGAAAATTAAAATTAATTCACAGTCTTTTACAAATCACACCATTGTACCAATGACATATCTTCATGGTACAGGCACCTGGCTGACATGTGCAAGGTCTTGAGTTGAATTTCCAGTACCAAAAAGAAACAAACTAAAAATACCTTTGATTTGTTCAACAATTATAGATGAAAGTTAGAAAAGATTCAATACTTGTGAGCAAGAAAACATTTTGCATAATAAATATGAAAAGCATTCAATGTTCAATATTCAACAGTGAACAAATATACCTCAGGAAAGAAAGACAACCTTCAATGCATTCGCATGGAAGTAGAATATTGTTTCATGATTCAGCTGATGTTATGCCTCCTGGGAAGAAAGCACAGTGTGTTTCATTTATATTCAGAGAGAGACAGGCATGTCCTTAGAAATCAGGATTGTACAATCGCTTCACCTATATGCATCGGTGAACCTTTGAAATGGAAAAAAGAAACGTGAATGCCTGTACAATTTACATTTAAAAAACACATAGTTAATGAAAAAGTTTCCTCAAAATTAAATCGAGCAGCCATGAAAATCAGAAGAAACTGAAATCTATGAAGATGGGAATTAAACAAGAAAACTTTTATCTGGAACACAATACAAAGATTTTACCTTCAGAGTAAAGATCAATGAGCACAGATATAAAAATAAACAAAAGTTTATTTGACTCAGGAGAAATTCTGTATAGAAAAGAAAATCCATATTACATTTGTGAAAAGCACTAAACATTATTGAAGTGTGGCAGAACAAAAAAAATTAGACTTATGAAAGCAACACTCAGCTACTAAGTTTCACAAACACCTTTACTATGGAGTTTATGAAAATACAAAGACAAGATAAGCAGATGCAAATGTCTAGAAAATGTTTTGTGCTATGATTCCTGGGAATCCATGTGATTACTTTCAAGTAAAATTAAAGAATTAAAAACGGTGACCAAGAGACTAAATGAGAAAGTATTTGGCCTTGATTCACATTCACATTTGGCCCTTGTGAACAACAGTAAGAAATGATTAAAAGGAGAAATAACACAAAACCTCACAAAATATTTCTCTGTGCAATTTCTAAATAATTCCTAAAAACTTAAAGGGAAGAAGCTAAAAGAACAGTCTCCATGAAAAAGCACACTTTGTAAACTTTGGAAAGTTTCCAAAGGAGAGTTTTCATCAATCATGCAATAATACCTTCTGACATGAACGGATTTTATCACCTGGTTACTTTCATTTCTTGCCTAAACTCCAATGGTGAAACTTTCTGAATGCACCTGGGACACTTTCATTGTTATCATTAAATCTAAACAAAAAAACTTTTGAGAATACGATTTTCTTTAAATGATTAAAACAATAAATTGCACTTCAGGTACTTATTCATTCTTATCTGCTTATCTGTCTTCAGACATGAAATGATGAGACAGAATCCATATTACATAGTGAAAAGCAAACTAAAGTCACAAATATCAGTGCAACAAATCCACAGTTAATAGTCATGAAATGCTAAATTTACCATAAGGAGAACAGGTCAGCTTATCAGGAGAGCAGATGATATTATCAGGAGAATAGTTCAGATTAAAAGGCACTGAGAGAACAAGTGTCAGAGCTGATTAATAGATAGAAATTTGGGTAATGGACAAATATTCTCATCTCCTGGAAAGCAGTGGTTATTATGTGGACAGTGAGGAGGATAGATTAAATAGAAAACCATGCAAAAAGACATATCCCTGTGGCACTGTTTCAAGGAAATCTACTGAAGCTACATTAGCTTTACTGTATTCCACATGTACAATCAGCAGTTCCTTTAAAACAAGTATCATTCCTTAATACATATCCCACTACACAGAGCAACCAACTACATAAACAAAAACAGGATTGGAAGAGAAAAATCACTCATTTAAAAGTATATATTTAACAATTCAAAACAGCTTCATCAGTGACTGACAGCTCAAGAAGGCAGAGCAATCTTTAAAGTCACACATAAAATCAACAAGATAACAATTTGAAGAAATATATAAAATGAATTATATCAAATGATTTATCACAGAAATACATAGCACACTGTCCTCACAACAAGTAAAGAAGTATTCACACATGTGGCCCTGGTTCAGAGCAACAATGCAGAATGTAAGGCAGTCAATGGAGTGGAAGTCATGCTAAACAGGCTCTTACACAATACTTGAATGAAATTAGAAATGAAAAGCAGAAACAATTTAAGGATACTCTTAGAATGAGAAATAAAATCATAAATTTTAAATGACATGTTTCAAAAAACCAGCTTAAATAATTAAGGATTTCACAATCCATGACAGTGAATGTACATGTTGAATTATTTCAGTTACTCAAAATTGATGCCTCAAAACATATTAAAACAATGAATGTAGGTACTGGCAAAGAACAGATGTTCAATTTCAGAACATTAGAGAACACAGGCCAGAGGGAAGCTCATCAGCTTGGCTGTGAGCTGAGTGCATGGCATCACTCTGCATCTTGGTCTTTTGGAAGTCTGAGACTAAGGTCAGCAGTGTCCATAGCAGGCCCATTCCTGGGTTTCTGGGAGCTGAGTTCCCAGAGAGAACTAGAGGAAACTACTGCAATATAAAAAAGTTAATCCCCCCACAGGAAACAGGAAATTTCATGGCTCTATATTTGTGCAGATTCTAAAGAAAAATAGAGAAGAAACTCTTAAAACTATTAGAGGCATTATTGAGTACTTAATGTAACTATATACATTAAAATCTAGAGGAAAAATATCCTACAATGATGTCAGTGGACACAAAAAGACACAAGAAACAAAATAAAATTATCAGGCAATAAGCTGGAATGCATACAAATGTACTTACTTTCAAATAACTGTATATATATATTAAAAAAATTAAACTTCCAACAAAATTTAATAGAATATTTAAGATAACATAACAAAGACAATTTCTCTGGATTGAAATACAGATATGTGCCATCTAAATATGTATCAGCAGCACAGTGCCTGACTTTCAATGTGAGATTGTGTGCTTGATTCCCAGTTTTAAAAAATTTCATGTAAAAGTGTATTTCCTGCTTTAAAAAGACCAGTTTGTATATTTAACAGGTATCCCGATGTTGTCCCAAGTTGTCCTTTACAGCATTATTTCACCTTCTGTTATTTAAATTCCTATCATAACACCCAACTTTTTATCAGAATAAGTTATAGAAGCTAATGTATTCAAGTTTATTCATTTATCACATGACTATAGATATGATAGTAGTTTACAGATGCTTGACAAGGTTCCTAGCAATTATTTTCATCATAGCAAATGCTAAAAGGTACATTAAATTTTAATTATGCTAAACTTTTTAAAAATTCATGAGATTTTTAAACATGCTAAAATGAATTTGGAATTGTGAGAGTACGCTCACTAATTTTGGAATTCACCATTATGACAATGAAGCTCAATGTGGAGGATATAATTTGTCTGTTTGAGACCTCATATTTAAACTGTTATTTAATTAGCATAGTTACGTATCTCTGGCATTCACTACAACTTTTGTAAAATATCCACCAATGTCACCTGACCTTATCTGACATCACAACAGAATCCAGTCTTATGCTAACTAATCCTAGAAGGAAGGCAGAATGAGAGTTGCATGCAGCCCCACCCTCAATCACTTCCCTGTGAGAAAGACAGAGTTTAGCATGGTAAATTTCAAATATTCCTTTCCTTCTCAAAGGTTAAAGATTAATCTCTTGTGGCTTACTAATTTTTCCACAGTAATGTACTCAACTTGACACCCCTGATGCTTAGACTTCTACTGTCACATTTTGTGAGTTAGGAGACACTAGGTTATTAGGAAAGACATTACATGTGGCTTCATGTGCTGAGGAAGCATAGCCTGTGAGATTACATCTGGTGCATGGCCCTGCCTCTCAGGTTCTATCTCTGCTGAAGAATCTCCTCTGGAAAGTTGAAGATTTGATTCTGAGAGCATGAGCAAAACTGAGGCCAATATCATAAGGCAATGGCAAGCACCTGTGCTTAAGCACAGAAAAATAAGGGACTTGTTTTCCCCTTATTATTCCACCCAATTCATATATTTTGTTGTCATGCAAATACAAATGAGTTATTTGCCATGTGCTATAAAACAGTTGTCAGCAAAGAAATGCAGAGCTTTAAAAGTGGACTGGAAAATTCATGCTCATCGTGATACACACCACAAGCAATCATTACAAAACACTGATATTTATGTGCCTAAGAATTCCATTCACAGATATTCTTCAAATGTAGTAATTATTTTCTGATTCTCTTAAATCTTCACAGGAGAAAAAGGAAACATTTTACAAAAAAAAAAAAAAAAAAAAAAACCTCTATAGGGACAAGAGTCACTTCCTCAGAAAGAAAAGATTCACAAAATTATCTGTACATGGATACAATCATTCCAGTATTCTGTAGCTTGTCATATTTAAGAGAACTATGCAATACTCATGGAATTAAAACAATAATTTACATAATGAAAGTCAAATATGCCCAAATCTTATTTTTAAATGGAAAAACTAATTACAAAATATCTAATGTGAATTGTCTATTTTTCCTGTGTATTGTCTTCTTCCCCATTCTACTTGAGTGTGTGCCCCCAGGTGCTCTATCTAGTGATTTGCATGGTCTATTCACCTTTTTGAACTCTTTCTGTATGCTCACAGAACTATGCATACTCAGTACTCTAAGTCCTAAGTAGCTTAGAAATTCCTCTCCCTTTAAAAAGGTGAAATTGCCAAAAATTCAAATCCTTTTGAGGCTGAATCACACCACTCAATTTAAATTATACACCTGAAGCTATGTTATGCAAAAGACATTAAAAGATATATTACAGAAATATTTGTTATGTCTAATCCTAACCCTAATGTGTGAACACTCAGCTGGATTTCTGACAATTTAAGATTTCCATTTTATCCACTTGTCTGGGGGATACATGTCAAGCTGTATGACCAGACTGGACCACATCAGTACATTAATAATAAAAATGATCCATGGGGAAAAAAGACACAAAATATCCACAGTAGTGTTCACATTTCCAAACAGGATTACACTGCTTTCCTGATAGAGCTGCTCAGGAGAAACAGGTGAATACAGCTCTCCACACTGGAAACAATTGGATAAGGCTCATATTCTACAGGGGACAATATGAAGACTGGAAGGAATGACACAAAAGTTGTATTGAGTTTCAAAATTAAAATGACTTTATCAGCCTAAAAGTAACTGAGAAAAAATTGCATTGAATATGCACAAAAAGCCCTAATATTGCAAACACTGTAAGAGACAACTCCAGCCACTCTCCTTGAATGCAAAACAATTACTGTGACTTTGAAGATTATAATACTTAGATGACTGTACTCTATATTTTGGTTTACAATAAACACCATCTTTAAGGATTCGATTTTTTCCACCTGCTGAGTACAAAGGCCTAATCAGCATATCAGATATAACAGAAAGACAAATTTACAATATAACACTAAACATCACATGTACTTTACTGAATTCAGCACACTGTGAATCACTGGGTGTTCATCCATGGTGTTCCAAGACATGAGCATATAAACTTTGCATTGTGCCATGTATCACTAGTAGAAACTATGTGCCAACTTAAAACTTTGATATAAGTTTAAACTGCAAAGAATTTCTCTTCATTATCTAAAGGCCCCATGGATTTTAAAAGATAATTTTGGGTGGACATAAACCTTTAATATGTATCTCTTGTTGAAGAAGCTCTTGCTCAGTTATCCAGGGGGGCCTTAGTTTTTAAACACTCCTAATTTTCCCAAGGGGTTGCATTATATTTGTGACCACCATGAGTCAGTGTTGTTTGTTTTACCCCAATGCTGAAACCTTGGTGAAATTCAGTTACATAAAAATGAAAACACACACACATGGTAGTGCATTACTGAAATGATAAAACTACAGTGGATGATGAGTGAGACTCTGAGAGTTTAGAACAAAGTGATCTAGAGAAGGAGACTCAGTGTCCTCCACCAAAGCAGAGGCACAACACTATAACAAACAAGGTAGCACATGTAGCCAGGAACCACCATTCCAAACTCCTACAAGAAGAGTCACTGATCCAGAAGAAATGCTTCCTTCCTATGTGAGTGACTTCAGCATTTGTCTCTGATTTAGTCAATTTCACCTGAACAATTAAAATTATTGGTTGACCATAGCTCTTTCCCAAATAATGCCTGCCTGCCTTGTGAATTCCCTTTTTTCCCTCTTTACATTTGCCTCACTTCATGGTTTTACTCTATAAAAATTCCTAGAAAATACAGTCTTTGGCAAACCACTTGAGATGCCTTCTGTCTCTCTCTCTCTCTCACTCTCTCTCAGACTGAAGCTTTCTTCTTTCAATAACTACTTCTGCTCCTAACCTCTGTTTTTCATAAAATTCATTTTTAAAATTCAGAGAATATGAACTTTTACTGGACATATAGTAGGCTGAAAAATTCATTCCTCTATAACAAACTCAACAATCAAAGTGCTAGAAAAGTCTCAACACTTCTTGCTACCTTGGGCAAAGTAGTAAGATCTCATCTCCAAATGTAATAAAAATTTTTAAATATTTTTTTCAAATTTTTGATGATGTGGGTAAGGCCAAATTTCTGAGGTCAGTCACTGGACAATAAGAAACATCATATATGCCTGACATCTTTGGTGTCCAACAGAAAAACCTTCTTATGCTACTTCAGCTATGATGTACAACATATTTTCAAACCTCTACTTTTAGTGTTCTAATTTCCCATCTCACCTCAAAGATGATTAGGGGAGCTGATCAGTAGACATAGGAGAAGTATTTATCCATGACAAAATTTTCCTTCTTTCTATAGTCCTGTGACCCTTTTCCTACTCTCACACCTACTAAGCAGACAATCTTTCAGTGCTGTCATACTAGCTCAAGCTCACCTCAGATGTCCTTTAGTGTTCTGGCTGCTGATTGGACCTCCCTCCACATGTTCCTGCTCTCCCATTTCCTTTCAATCACCTTGGTCCTTGTTATTCAAAAAGAACTTCTTTTTTCTTATTCTTTAATATGCATTCAGTTCCTGACTATATGAATATACCCTTACTTCAGCAAAAATCCCAGCTTAATGTTCAATTTTTTTTTTGGTCTTTTTGAGACAGGATCTCACAATGCAGTTCAGGATACCTTTGAGCTCACTTCATAGCCCGGGCTTGCCTTAAACTTGCAAGGATCCTCCAGTATCAGCTTCCTGAGTGCAGGGATTAAGGGCATGTTCCATCAGGCTCCACTGAGTGTTTCTAGTTTCAGGTCAAAGTTTAAGCACAACCAAAATGCTACAGCAAATTTTTCACATTTGGCACTCATTTCCATTTCTGCTCTCATATTTATCACATCTCTACATCCCTGTAGACACCAGTACACTCTGTTTCTTAGTATGAGATTAACAGGTGGCACCTACTGGAAGCTGTTCTCTGCAGGAACTTTCCCCTCAGGAGCTAATGCATCACCATCCCCCAAACAATTCACAGCCTTCTAAACTCTATAAAAAGCCTTGTTTCAGTTGTTCAATTGAAAAAAGCATTTATCTATTTAGCATACAAATAATGCACTAGATAAGGAAAGGGCCTGAGATACATTTGCAAAATTAATGGCTCTGATAAGAATTTAAATGAGAATAGAATAGGGCTTTGAACCAGCAGTGAATTTTCTCCCCCACAATAAAATGCAGATTTCTGTCTACTGTGGTGATTTGCAACTTCTAATTACTAAATTCCTGAGATAACAGACATGTTCTTATCTTTTAATACTCATGAAGATCCTGGCTATGTGAATATACCCCTACTTCAGTAAAAAAAGTCTGTATCAGTGTTTCAAGGTTTTTTTTGGCTTTCTGTGACAGAGTCTTATAATGCAGTTCAGGATACACTTGAGCTCAATTCATAGCCCACACTTGCCTTAAACGTGCAAGGATCCTCCAATATCAGCCTCCTGAGTGCTGGGATTAAGGGTATGTGCCACCAGGCCCCACTAAGTGCTTTAAATTTCAGGTCAAAATCTAAGCACAACCAAAATGCTACAGCAAATTTTAGATGTGACATTCACTTCCTTTTCTACTCTCATATTTATCACATCTCTACATCCCTGTAGGCACCAGTTTTCTGTGTTTCTCAGTGTGGGATTAACAGACAGCACCTATAGGAAGTTGTTCTTTCCAAGAAATTTCCCCTAACAAGCTAGTGCATCACCATCCCCAAAATACTTCACAGCATTGTAAACTCTATGAAAAGAGTTGCTTCAGTAGTTCAGTTGAAAAAGCTGTTTATTTACTTAGCTTGCAAATAAGGCACTAGCTAAGGAAAGGGTCTGAGGTACATTTGTAAAAGTAATGACTTTGATGAGAATTAAAATGAGAATAGACAATGACCTAGGGCTTTGAACCAGCAGTGAATTTTCTTCCCCAAAATAAAATGAAGATTCCTGTCTACTGTGGTGACATGAAGCTGCTAATTACTAAACTCCTGAGATAAAAGACATATAAATACAAACAGTCAGTTTATCTCTAAACCCTGTTTCCTGTAGACCTGAAGAAATGTGTTAGAGAACCTGGGCTCAAAGTAGTTCTTTTTTCTGGGTGCTGTGACTCAGGAATGTAATCTCTTCACACTGCAAGCTGGGGGAAGAGGATGGTCTGGGGTTCGAGGCCATGCCAGACTACACAGATACACTCTGTATCCAAACAATAAAAGATAAAACAGAAGAGAAAAGTGAAAAGGAAAAAAGAAAGATAGATAGGTGGAGATCTCTTAAATCCACAGATCACGTGTAGCCAGCCTGCTGACTATTCTCATGGGAAGCATTCTGAAAGTCGAGGAGCTCTTCTCATTTCTTATTTTGGTTCCAGAACTAGATGATCAGTGTGGTAGGATTGCAAGTTGTGTTTATGGGGTAACATCATTGCAAGTAGAGGTCTCACAGAAGGAATTTAGATGGTAGTTTTTTCTCACTCTGAGGACAGAAGTCACGTTTGCCCCCAAATCACTCCACTCCTCAAACATAGCTATGCCTGGGGCTGAAAAAAAGACATTCTGGGCTTGCAGAGGTTCTATCCATTTCCTTCCAAACTTCCATAATTCTTCCACATTCCCGGCTCCAGTAACATCAAGTTACCATTGCGATGCTTAAGGATGTCCAAGAATCCTTTGCAGCCCTCAGTAAGAAATCATAGAAATTAGATGTGCACTCAGCTCCAGGCTCTCAGCACTGAACTCACAGTAAGCACTTCTGTACCAGGACTGGGATGAGCCCTCCTCCCTTGGCCCACCTGATTGGGTTAGCAGCCAGCCTCACCTTTATCAATGATTGGCTCATGCCCCTGTTTCTCCCCTGAGATGTCACCCTCCCCTGCCAGAATTACTGATTCCAATTAAGGGCTCCACTACTGACTTTTTAGAGCTGTCCTGGGTTTCTTTAAGGGCTCAGTGCACTTTCCTGAATCTGGGTCCTAAATGTTTTCAGGTTAATGTCCTCTGGAAGAACCAATCCCATGAGGACAGAAAAGATTATTTGGCCAGGCCAGACTAGAACAAACTGAATGGGTAGGGGCTCCTGTCAGGAATGAGGCCATAGCTTTATTGTCCAGATTTTTAGAGGGTCTCTCTCAGTCTGTTCATTTTCATTGAAATAATTGCTATGCATCCACCAAGAGAACTCCATTACAGTGTGAATGAAGGAACTACACATAAACAGTAACAGGTTTCTGGGAAAAAGTAAAGATGAAGGAAAATCAAACAGTCCAACTGCTTCAGAAAAGCTTCATACTGTATCTAGTGTCATAAATCATACCTAAATTTTGAAGATAAACCTGGCCATGTATGAGGTTCACAATGACTGCTGAAAGAGTTCCGCACTTGATCCCCTAGACCACTTCCTGATATTAATTGTGGAATACAAAAACATTTTAAACTGTAAGTGAAAACATTTTTGGCCTGTATGTATATATTCCACTCTAGGGTCATTATATTAGTGAATTAGCCTGTTGCCTAACTGTTGGCTGGACTTCATATCTAAGGTTGCTTTTAACCAACCCATAAATTTTAGATCTAAAACACAGACAGCATGAAACAAACTCTAATGAAACTGAAGTAGGAATTTGAGGACAGGCAATATTACCTGAGTTTGGATCAAAGGGCATGGCACAAGATCCAGGGGAGGGGCTTTTTTGCCCATTTAATCAATCAGTGAGGAACAAAGGCCCTCAGTTTTCTGGCCATTACCTTCTCACAGGTAGCTGTCTGACCCTCATTTCTTTTCCTTCTTCCAAATGATGTGTTCTCATTTTCCCTTTCAATCTTGTTATCTCTAAGCCCTTATATTTAAGAATGTTACATTCACTCATTTACTATAGGGCAGTGGTAGGGTGCACACCCCCACCTGTGACCAAGTCAGGTAGAAAGTCATTTCTTTTTTATAGATTCCACTTTTTGAGCAGCCAAAATCTTTTTTCTTTTCTTTTTTAATTTCTAGTAAAATAAGAAAAATATCTCTCCTAAGGTCCTGCTTTTGTCCACAGCTACATTCCTTGTCCTTGTAAGTGCCTGAGCTCAGTTTCTACCCAATTAACAGGTTCAATAATTTTCTCTGTAATGATTACTGCTTGGGTATTGATAATAGTCTTGCTCTCTACCTAATAACAGTGCCTCTTGAATAAGAGATTTTCTTACAAGTGTCCTGATGGAGTTTTTAATTACCAATCATGTATCTCACCAGATTTAATGTGATGGGTGTATCTGACATCTAGTGCATGAATTTCTGTTTCTAAGCATCAAGCTTCTGACTTACCTGAGCCATTAATTCACTCCTTAGAAAAGATTGGAAACCTGACACTAGCAGGTTCCACATGATATTCCTGCAGATTAATTGGCACGCTGTCTCTGTGACAACCTCCACAGTGCACAGGCACTTTATTTGTCTTAATATTAAATACATTCTATTAATAATTTTTAGTGGAGGTGTATTTTAGCCCAGACTTTCAGAAGAACAGACCATGGTGGGAATGTGAGACAGAGCACAGGAGCTCAGCTCATATTGCTAAAGGTGTAGAATAAGACATGAAGCAGCTACCACAAAAGAGTAAATTTCCAAGGGCATTAGGTGTACATATGTGTCTCTGTGCATTCTTCTTCCTGTCTCTATTTTTGTGTCTGTGTATGTGTCTGTCAGTGTGTCTGTGAGCACAAAGGGTTTCTACAATCCCACTGAGAGTCCCCTCCCCATTCTTCTCTGCAAAGCTCCTGTGATGAGTCACAGTGCAGCTCAGTCCCTCAGTGCCCTCAAGTTCAATTTTCTGTTCTCATGCTTGTTCTGTGTTGGTGCACACTGGTCTCACTCCCTGTGTCTCTCACACAGTGGTGCACAGCAGGGTCCTCAGGGTCACAGAGGGCAGCTGCCACAAAACAGGCTCTGAGACATATCTCTGGAGTTGAACACAATGTACTGAATTAAAACCTGAAGTAAGCACAACCTCCAGCACCTGTGTGCACAAATCAATCCAAACCTTGAAATTTCTCAGGAGTAACAAGTAGGAGACAACACATGCTGATAACTGACAATGTAATGTAAAATGCTAGAACAAAATTAGTGCTTATTAACTAGAGATGCTTTGTACTGCTGCCTTGCATCCAAGTTGAACACTCAGAGATGGGATACTAGACATGTCCTACATCCAGCTCAGATGACACTATGTCTAGCTCCCCTCTCTGTCACCTAACCCCTCCTATTCCCCAGGCAATCAATCATCACGATTGGTGTGTTGGGATACAGAGAAGGCCTGAAGTCATCTGACATTGTCTCCTTGAGAAGGAAGTGTCCCCTGCAGGTATTTAAGCCTGGTTTGTCTGACATTCTCCCTGTATCCATTTTCCCTGGACAGGTGTCTCTGATCTGGGACACAAGGCTGACAGAAGCAAAAAGTACTTTTACAGGGCCCTATTGATTCGTGGGCTATGAGCTTACTGGTTTCAAATCCAGTGTTCTCAAGGCCTTCCTTCATGGCAGTCCCTTCAATATGGGAATTCAGAAAAAAAAGGATGTAAAACTGAAAAGGCCTTTAAGTTGCAACCTGGATTTCCTGCAGTTTGCATTGGGACCCTGGAGAATAACCAACCATCTGTGGAGAAAATAACTTCTCTGGCCCAGACATCTGCTGGTGTTGCCAAGGAAAACCAGGACAGTTGTGGATGAAGGAGTCTTATATTCCTGCAGATTGTCCCTTTCACGGCCCCCTATTGGAGAAATAAGTAAAGTATTGCAGTCTTTACAGACTTTTAATTTTAGATAATGCAGGGATCTGGGTCCTGGAGGAACATGTCCCTTTTTGGGATACTGTTCTTGATTGAGGTACAGGGCAGGTCCCCTGTTCCCTTCTGCTCTCACCTTTACAGGCAGGGACCTGTCTTGATCTTATGTATGTGCTAGCATGTCTCTTACACAGTACAGCAGGTGAATCAGTATCAGCCTCTTGGCCCACTTCTCCTGATGGTGTGGTTTCAGGGTCACCAATTGGAGGTAGCAGTTGTCTGCTGAGAAAGTTCATCTACAAGAGTGAGACCCACATTCTACAGGACACATTCTCACCAGGAAGGACACAATGCTGGTTTTTTGGGCTTCAGATTCTGTTTTCTATTCATGACCTCAGAAACTAGGATAGATGTGGACACAAACTTCTTTGAGTTTGTCAGGTGTGTGAGTTTTTGGTTGAAGGAACATGTCTTTCAGCTGTGTCCTTCTGTGTCTGTGCACCTCATGGCACACTGGGATTTCCCAAATACCCAGCTGAGAAAAACCTTGCAGTGATCACCAAGGGGAGAGGGAGAAATGGGCTTGAGGCCTTGGGGGCTCTGAGCATTGTGTGGGAGGTGGTGGACACAGTGGCTTCTCAAGGCTCTCCTGTCCTCTCCTCTGTCTCTGCTGCTTTCTTAATCTTCACTGACTTCTTTCAGATGAACCTGGGTTCTGCAGCTCCCTCCGCTCTAATCTTCTCTCATCACACTTTGTGCCTGGCACTGTGGGATTCTGTGCTTGCTAGCATTCCTTATCATGTGACACCCACAAGAAATGTATACGGATTGGGATCGTTATCACCTGACAACTGCTCCTTTCTGTGGGACAGCCCATTTGCTTTCATTTATTTCATCTTTAAACTATTTTAACTCCTCAAGATGATATTTGAAGTCTGGGTGTTTTTTCTGTACTTGGAATACTTTATCTCCATATAGGATCCATTTCTGGAAATGTCCTTCCTGTGAACCTTCCATTTGGACCAAGATCTGTATCCATTTCTCGATGGTCAGTCTTTTCTTACTCTTGTCAGGGCCATGAATGATATTCATTAATATTCCCCTTGAGATTCTGAGACTTTCTGGAGGTAGCATGTGGTCTGCGTGGTGACAAGGAGCATGCTGTGGCCTCCTTGTTGTCTTCTCCTGTCCTCCAATCATCCAGAATCTACTTAACAATATTCCCTATAAATGTCAAACACCAGGGTATAACCGTAGGTACTGAAATAAGTAAGCATTCAGGGTGGGAATCACACCACACTTAAAATCTAGGATCAAATAAACATTATTTTTTGCAAAGGAAGATGGGAAGGGAATACACCATATTTAATGCAATGTAAACATTGTTCTATGTTTAAAAACTATAAAAATATCAAATATTCAAAAACGGACAACAGGTGTTTCATATGCATGGAACTTGCTGGCACTGAGTTCAATCAATGTTCTTATTGTGCAGAATTTTGGATTGTGCCTGGGAAGGAGCAAGGGTGAAGAGAAGCAACTTAGACAAATTGAGAAATTCCTGGAAACAGGCAAAGGTATGTAAAAGGGGTCTGTGTGCAGCACTGATTGCATTTCCAACTGAAGTATCAGTGTGAAGGGTTCTGTGGAGGAGTCCAGAGTAAAGGAGTTCCAGGGTTCAGGGAAATTTGTTTTTCAGCTGACTGAAAATGGGCTCCTTAGGAATCAAGAGTAAAAAAAAAAAAGTGAGGAGTGATTCCTGTAAATGCCTAAGTGACAAATTTGAGAGAGTGCGGTTGACAGAGCCAGGGATGGCTTGAAGGGTTGTGAGTGTCAGCCTTCTCTCTGATGGTCAGTGGGATCTACATAATGATCTATGGGCTTGGGTTTGTTCTTGGTGCTGAGCTCTGAGCTCAGTGGACATGGGTTTCCCCTTCAGGTCACACACGAAACTGCAGGGAGTTTAATGCCTGGGCTTTTGCTGCTCTCACCTCACTGTCTTGCACAGTAATACATGGCTCTGTCTTTGGAGGTCACGGAGTTCACCTGCAGGGAGAACTTTTTGTTGGATATGTCAGATGTCATGGAGATGCAGCCCTGGAAGACTGGGTTGTAGTTGGTGTTCCCTGTCCAGTACTGCATCAGGAGGCTGGCAGATCCAACTCCAAGCATAACTATTGGTTATGGAATCACTGGTAACACTGCAGGTGAACAGCAGGTGCTCCTCAGGCTTCACCAGGCTGGGTCCTGATTCTCAAAGTAACAGATCAGACAGCACAGCTGAGAACAATGGGAGGCATGATGAATCTTTCCCTTCCCATGTCCTGAGCCCCAACAAACAACTAGGCACCCCAGAACTCTCACTCAGGGGAGCTACCATTAAATACAGAAGGGTCCACAGCATCTCCATGTTGTATGCAGGATAGAGATGTCCACTCCCAACTTGCTTGTGACTACAATTTCTTCTCCCAGCCCCTAGGGTGATTTGCATATGTGACACAGGTGCTGTATAAGAGGCTGAGCCAGGACAACATGGGACCCTCACACCTGGCACTGGGTGGTGGGAGCAGCTTAACGTGTCACTGCTGGTGGGGGATTCAGCCCTGGCAGATGTGTTCTACATTTTGTGGTTTTACAAGGAATGGTGCTGTGCATGACAATCATGTAAAGAAAACATTGAGAGTTTCTGTTTGCCTCCTATCAGCCCAGCATTCTGTGGCTTTAATACTAATTTCTGGAGAAATCCTTTAGCAAGGTGGTGTTCCTGCTTGTTCTTTGGCCAACTTACATGGAACTATATCATCCATGTTAGTCATAATTCACATCGATATGTTCTCCAGGGTTTCTATCTACACAAGTGAATACTGTGCTGGCTCTCATACAAGATAATGACCTTGTTCATGCCAAAGTTTTAACATGATCCTGGACACAAAGTGTTCACATCTGAGAAGAGTGTGCATCAAGTCTTAGGGCAGGTGATAGCCAGTGACAGCAAGACAGAGGGTGTGGCTGATGTATTTGGACTGAGGGTCGCTGGTGTTAGTCATGCCTGAGAGGTGAGGCCCACAAGAAGGAGGGCAGCCTTGATCTCCATGCAGCACAGAGAGTGTACTGCAGACAGCACAGAGAGGAGCATTCATCAAAACAGATTCTATTCAAATTGGCCAGTGCATGAATTAGAAATTACTTCTCCTCCTCATAAGTGCATCTCCAAAAGAAGAGGCCCACTGCTTTGATGATGGCCTGAGGTGAAACCCTCACAACACATCAATTTTGTCATATGGCTCTTTGTGATGTGCTCCAAAGTATGAACACTGTGCCACTGCCAGAACTTGTGATAGAAGGCTCCACACTAACTCTATGGTGTAAGAGAAGAGCAGAGAAATGATTTGAACTGAAAAAAGACATTCAGGGAGCAGAAGGTTCTGGAATAATCTGTGTGTAATTATATTCAGACAGTAAGAGTGATCTCAATTCTTCAAGTGGAAGCACAATATCAAGAGAAGGAAGGTGGACAGAAGAACAAATGCACATTTTTCAAGTTTAGAAAAATGAAAAACTTGAGTGCAAGAAACTGAGTGAATATTTCAGAGTGTACAATGGACCTATTTTAAAAACAAACAAAAAAATCATTGTAGGGAACATTCTAGGTTATGCTTGTGTCCCATCTCTTTATTCACTCATACACTGAATAACATCTATTTTTGCAGTATGGAGCACTTATGAATGAATCAAAAATAAATAATTTCATGACAATGTGTTTCTAATTCATTTTATGTTTCATTTTTTTTCTATTTTAATTTCTTTAATTTACATCATGGAATTTGTTCCAAACTGTATTGTAGCTTGGCATACCTAACACCAACTTGTGCCCCGTATTTGACCCAGAAGAGTGAAAAATTATTCAGGGTTAAATTCTTATGTGAAAAGCATAATGAGCTGCACTCAGAAGAGAAAAAATAACCTGTTCAACAGTGAAACTGGATACAGGTGTTGACCAAAAATTAATGTAAGATTGTAGCTAAATTGCTTCCAACAGGATGTCTTTTTGTGCCTTTCTATTTTAAAAGCTCTATAACTTTCCAGTTCAGTGACACTCATTTTGACTCTGAAACAGAGTTCTACATGTGGCCACTGAGCTCAGGTAATAAAATTCCAAATTTATCAATTTGGATGCTTGGATTCCTATATTATTAATGAAACTTTCCCTTAAGGGTATTATGATGTTTTGATACATGTGAACCTTGTCTTGAGTTTAAATTAGGAGAAATATTTATCATTTTATGATAAAATCATCCAAAATAACTTCTGCTAGCTTTATGAAATCCACAGTGTGGTACTGTTAAATATATTTGCTCTAATGTACAAAAGCACACCGGAGCTTCTTGTTCATATGGAACTGCCCCTAAGTACTCATTTATCTACCTCTTCTTCCTTCACTCAGCTCATTTTAAATCTGTTGGATAAACACCTGCAGCATATTTTTCTCTGAGTTGTGCTTTGTAGTGAGGTCCAGCTTTGCAAAAGATTTCACCATGTCTTCTAGGTAGTTTTGCCAACTTGAGCTCCCACTAGCAAGGAATGTGAGTTTGCATTGCTCAGCAGGTTAGAGAGCTGGTAACAGAATGTGAGCACTTAGTTCATTGAGAAAAGCACTTTATGGTTTCTTGTTGTTATTTAATTTTAGGGTCCCTAATCAAAATACTGGAAATATAGCAATAACAAGCTTGTTACCTGCTTATCTTCTTGAATAATGTGCCACTCAAATATCTTACTTATATTTTCAGTGGAAAAGCTTACAATTCTCAGTGGTTTCTTAAGGTGCTGCTCAGAAACTTGTGTTCTACTTTACTTTTTTTTAAGTTTTAAAATGAAAACAGAATAGAAAAGATGATACCAGATTTCAAAGCAACATAATAGGAGATTAACAATTGTTAATATATTGCATATTGTTATCTTCAAAGCAGTTGTTCAGATTGCAAAATATAGACAAGAAAAAATGATCAATAAAAACACAAACTATTACTAGTAACCTGTTAGAGCACCTGCAGCTGCTTTGTTTTATCTTCATAATTTTTCCTGTTGAGTCTTTCTGTGATTTCCATGGGAAACTGTTCACATAGATGTTCAGGAAAGCCAAACTTATTGAAGCTATGGTTTTACTATCTCTGGAATGTGAAGACTGAAACTAACACAATGGAGATGAAACAGGCACCTGTTGAGACAAGTCAACCTCATAGATGAACCAAGATGGAAACATCTGGATGATAGGTACCGCCTCTGGCTGGTCAGCACATTTTTGGGGTTGTGACTGAGACATGTCATAGATGTAGGTTCCATGAACAGAGGAGGAATTCAGGGTACATAAAAAACCTCCATTATCAGAGCAGACTTCTCAGCACAAACAATGAAGTCAAGAGGAGCCTGGAGTGAAGTGTTTCAGATCCTAAAGGAAAACAACTTCCAACCCAGGCTGATGTACCCTGCAAAAGTGTCCTTCAAAATGGGTGAAGAAATAAGATACTTCCATGACAAAGAACAGCTTAAGAACTTCATAATCACCAAACCAACCCTACAAAGAATAATGGAAGACATTCTAGATACACATAGGAAAAAACCACTAAGCAAGACAGACAATTAAACAGAATGGAAAGTGAAGATACACAATCAGAAAGATAACATGTCAACAATAAACCAATATATGACAGTTATAACCATTAATGTAAATGGCCTCAATTCACCAATCAAAAGAAACAGAATGGCAGAATGGATCAAGAAACAAAATTCAACCATATTCTGTCTATAAGAAACCCATCTAACCCAGAAGGAAACTCAAAGACTGAAAGTCAAAGGATGGAAAACAATATTCCATACAACAGGAACTAAAAAAAGGGTAACTATTGTGCTGCAGACTATGTGAACTTCAAACCAATAATGATTCAAAGAGATAAAGAAGGTCACTATATACTAGTTAAGGGAAAACTGCAACAGGAAGAGATAAAAATCTTAAATTTATATGCACCAACTTGCAGAACACACAACTACACAAAGCAAGTATTAACAGAAATGAATAACCAAACAGGCAATAACACAATTATGAGAGGAGACCTTAATTTGCCATTGACACAGAGGGATAGATCAACTAGACAGAAAATCAGTAAAGAAATAACAGAATGGAATCACACCTGTGAACAATTGGATTTGATAGACATATACAAAGCATTTCATCCAACATCAGAATATGCGTTCTTCTTAGCAGTACATGGGACATTCTCTAAAATAGACCATATACCAACCCACAGAACATATTTAAGTAAATTCAAAAAAATTGAAATCATCCCATGCATGTTATTGTATCAAAGCACCAGTAAACTAAAAATTAATGATAAAAGTAACTACAAAAATCCCACAAACACATGGAAATTGAATAATACAGTCTTGAGCAATCAGTGGATCACAGAGAAAATTAAACAAGAAATTAAACAATATCTACAAGCAAACCACACTACAAATACAACTTACTGGAACCTGTGGGATGCAATGAAAGTGATCCTCAGAGGAAAATTTATTGCACTGAGTTCTCAGATCAGGAAAAAAAATGAACACAAATAAACAACCTGATATTACACCTCAAACAGCTAGAAAAAGAAGAGCAAGCCAAGCCCAAAGCCAAAAGAAGGGAGGAAATTATAAAGATCAGAGTAGAAATTAATGCAATAGAGACTAAGAAAACAATACAAAGAACCAATGAATCAAAGAGTTGGTTCTTTGAAAGAAAAAAAATATTCATAAGCCTGTAGCCATCATTATTTTAAAAAAGGAAAGAAAAAAGTCAAATTTATGCAATAAGTAATGAAAAAGGTGACATCATTACAGACTGTGGAAATACAGGTTATCAACACCTATTTCAAAAACCTGTACTCTCATAGGTTCTATAACACAGAAGAAATGGACAGATTCCTAGAAACATATGAACCATAAAAGCTGGATCAAGAAAGTATAAAACTGCTGGATAACCCAGTTCCTATTAATGAAATTGAAAATGTAATCAAGTCCTTAGTACCAAAGGAAAGCCCAGGTCCAGATGGATTCACTGCAGAATTCTACAAGAAATACAAAGAAGACTTAATGCCAACACTCAAAATCTTCAGTGAAATTGAAAGGGAAGCAATTCTCCTTAAGTCATTCCTGGAAGCAAATATCACTCTATTACCAAAACCTGAGAAAGACCCAACTAAAAAGAGAACTACAGGCCAATCTCCCTAATAAACATAGATGCAAAAATTCTCAATAAAGTATTGGCGAACAGGATGCAGCAAATTATTTAGAAGATATACACCATGACAAAGTGGGATTCATCCCAGGGATGCAGAGATGGTTCAACATTTGTAAATCAATAAATGTAATCCACCATATCAATAGAGCCAAAAGTAAGAATCACATGATCATTTCTATAGATGCAGAAAAAGCCCTTGATAAGATCAAACACCCATTCTCTTACAGAGAATTGGAATAGATGGTCTTTACCTCAATATGATAAAGGCCATTTATGACAAACCAACAGCCAGTGTCATATTAAATAGCCAAAAACTGAAAGCCTTTACCTGGAAATCAGGCACAAGACAAGGATGGCACTTATCACCATGGCTATTCAAAATAGTACTGGAAATACTAGCCAGAGCAATTAGACAAGAAAGAGAAATAAAAGGAGTAATGACAGGAATAGAGGAAGTTAAATTATCATTATGGCAGATGACATGATACTCTACATAAAGGACCCTCAAAACTCTGTTGAAAGCCTCCTAGATATAATAAATAAATTCAGCACTGTAGCTGGATACAAAGTCAATACTCAAAAATCAATAGCATTCTTATACACTAACAACAAATTCATGGAGAGAGAAAAAGAGAAACCACACCCTTCATGCTAGCATCCAAAAAAAAATAATAATTAGGAATTAATCTAATGAAAGACATACAAGAGTTGTTCAGGGAAAATTATAATATCCTAAAAAATAAATCAAAGAAGACCTCAGAAATGGAAAGACATCCCTGTTCATGGATAGGAAGAATAAATATTGTGAAAATGGCCATTCTTCCAAAATTGTTATATGGATTCAATTTGCAATCCCAATGAAAATACCACTAACATACCTCATAGACCTAGGGAAATCACCCCTAAAATTTATCTGGAACCAGAAGAGACCTAGAATAGCAAAGGCAATTCTAAGCAGCAAAGCCAAGGCAGGAAGCATCACATTCCCTGACTTGAAGTTATACTACAAAGCTACTGTGATAAAATCAACATAGTACTGGAATAAAAACAGACCTGAAGATCAATGGAATAGACTAGAAGATACAACTATGAACACACTCATCCATTTTATCTTTTATAAAGGGACCAAGCACTTTCACTGGGAGAAAGATGGTCTCTTTAATAAATGGTTGTGAAAAAACTAGCTATCCATATGCTGAAAACTACAATTAGACACAAGCATGGCACCATGTACTAAAACAAAATCTAAATTGATCAAAGATCTAAATATTAAAACAGAAGCACTAAATCTGTTGGAAGACAAAGTAAGTAAAAATCTTAAACACATATGGGTTGTTAGAGAATTGATGTACATAAACCAAACTGAACGGGAAACACTTCCCAGAATCAATAACTGGGATCACATCTTATTAAAGGGTTTCTGCATGTACAAAGAAATCTCCAGAAGAGTGAAAAGAAAACCCACAAACTGGAAAAAAAAGTCTTAGTGAACTGTCCCTCAGACAAAGGACTTCTCTCTAGAACTTAGAAAGAATTAAAAAACATCAGACCCTCGAAATTCAGAGACCCAATCCAAAAATGGGCATCTGAGATGAACACACAGTTCTCAAATGAAGAAATATAAATGGCAAATAAATACATGAAAAAATGTTCATCATCATTGGTCATTATAGAAATGTAAATTAAAACCACACTGAGATTGTATCTTACTCCAGAAAGAATGGCGAGGGTCAACAAAATTACTACCAACAAATGCTGGAGAGGCTGTGGGGGAAAAGGAACTCTTCTGCACTCTTGGTGGGAGTGTAGACTGGGGCAACCACTGTGGAGGCCAATCTGGAGATTCCACAAAAAGCTGGGGTTGGAGGTCACATTTGACCCAGCTTTTCCACTCTTAGGAATATTCTCAGAAGAACTGAAAACATATTACCACAGTGATATATGTGCAGCCATGTTTATAGCGGCACAATTTGTAATAGTCTGATCTTGGAAACAACCTAAGTGCCCATCAATGTAGATTTTTCAAGTTAGAATAGAACCCAGGAAAAGTTTATCCGCTCACTTATGCCCTATTCCTAGAGGCAGGTCTCTAATCTCAATAAATGTAAATGACACCTGGGAACTCCTAAAGGAACTTGAAAAGGCACAGATGTAGGACATAACACGAAATTGGTGAGAAGGCTTCAGAACCTATAGGGATCTCTTGCAGGCTGACACTAAGAGAGCTATCACAGTGACCAGATGGCTCCAAATCAGGACATGAGATTCTCTGGGAGTCCTCCCTACCAGGCTGGAAGAAGATCACATGCATCTTGGACATCATACAAAGGATAGGAACAACTGATTCTTTAAGGAAGGGCACATTAGTCACTATGCTGGTCATGGTGAAGTGCAGCACAGAGTGAGGAGATGGTGGTGTCCTGTGCTTCCCAGATTGTGCTGGAAGGAGGGTGCCAAGGTCACTTCTGAGGGGCAGGAGGGTACAGGTGCAAATATTTCTTCAGCTCTATGTTCAGGAAGCAATGCCTGTGAGGGGAGGATCATTAGAGCAACTCATTTATAAAATTCTTCTTGCTTTATGGAACACTCTGTCAGGATCTTGATTGTACTACAAACAATGGTTGACTATTTCAGAGAAACTACAGAAGAGACTGATGAATGAAGTGTTAAATAAAATAATAATAATGACAGCCATGAGAAAACTATAGAAATGGGGATATAAATATGTTGATCCAAATATATCCTCTTTAATATGCCAACAGATATATTGAAATATGAGTCTGTACATGCCATAGATGAAGAAATTGAAGGATAAATGGTGAAGAGCTGTTTAATGAAACCTTAATAGAAAGATCCCACAGTAAAAGTACAAGGCATCACCCTGTCCAGGCACAGGACACAAAAAGATCATAGGAAGGCCCCTGGACACTGTTCTGAGCCCAATCTGGCTGCCCTTACTGACCTCCCCACAAGCACAGGGCTTTACATGGTGCTTCGACTGCTCCTGGGGCCCAGGTATCCTGAGGTCCCCAGCAGGGGACAGAGATGTGTGTTCTCATTCCCTGCAGTCAGTGTTGTAGGGGATTGGATTCTGTGCCCCAGGACAGAGGTTCCAGCCTGAGTCTGTCTCTGCTTATGATGCTTATGATGGGCAGGTTGACTTTCAGACAAAGATGATGATGATGGTAACTGGATATTCCAAGGACACCTAAGTACTAAATGTTTGTATTTTATTTTTAGGTGCATGGGAATTGTATTTGCCCTGCCAGTAGAACATGATTGAAAGACATAAATAAAATAAATTAATATTTAAAAATATGTAAATATATTTTTATCATTCAAGCTCTTCTTGGAACCTGGATACAACAGACATCAATTGCAGCAAATTTTCTCCAAGTTCTCTGCAGTTTATAAAGGTAAAGAATAGTGGAAACCCAGGGGTTGACAGAAAGGCCCTCACTTCCCAGTTTCTTCCTCTGCCCTTGTGTCTTCTTGTCTGGTCTCTGAATCCAAACTCCAGATGCTGATCCAGGACACACTTGCAGTTCATGCGTGCCCTCTACAGGTCAGGTGTGCTCCCTGCTGAACCTGAGAGCCCACTGAGGCACTGAAAGTCCTGTAGATGGATTGTGCATACATGTGTATGTGCATATGTGTGTATGTGTGTGTGTGTTTAAATTAGTGTATTTTTGCAATACATAATAAAGGCATTCATCTCAGGTCACATACTCATATCTAAGTCCTTAATTCCTTTTTTTCTGCCCTCTCTCCCAAGTCTCCCAACTCCACTTCCCATCTCCACTAAGCCCTCCCACCATTTCTTGAATGTATCTTTTATTTTGGTCTTCATTTAAATGTTCAGATTCCTATATAAGGAAAACTATATCACAGTAAAACTATAAAGTTTGAAAGTGATGTCTGCATGTTTCCCTTCTTTACATCTGAGCCATGGTGTGTATATACCACATAAATTTATCCACTCATCTCCTGGTGGACATGTTAGCCATCTGAAGGTGTTAACCATTATGAGTTGTACTAATAAAAACATCAATATCCAGGGACCACTGTATTATGAAGTTTTTAACTGTTTTTGGAAGTTACTCAGAAGTGATAAAACTGGGTCAAGGGAACTATTTTTTAGATTTTTGAAGCAGCTTCACAAAGATTTCTATAGAGGTTTTCCCTGTTTCCATTCCCATCAACAAGAAGTAGAAGGGCTCCTTCTGCCCACAACCAGCCACCATGTGTTATTATTAATCCTCTGTAATGGCTTTTCTTAGTAGGGGGCGGGGAGGCCTTGGTGTTGTTTTCAATTGCACTTTCACAGTGGCTAAAATTCTGAACAATTGAAAGGAAATAGAAAACATTAAAACAAAAGTTAAAAAATATATCTAACATAACCCTAAATACAGAAGAGATCTCACAGAAAATCATTTTAAACAGTCCAAAAATTGTATGCGATTTGCCAATAATCTCTTACAGAAAGTTTCATTCTTCACCCATTTGTCTTCTTTCAGCCATGTAGTGTGATAAATGCGGCCACGCCAAGGTCATTTTGACTTTCAAAAGTTAAGCTAAACCTGTCACAGGGCTCCAACCCCAGCACTCACAGTCAGGCAGGCACAATCTGACACTGAAGCAGTGCTTGTGTTAAGAATTCTTCTCATCTTACTCCCTAGGTGTGAGTATGGCAAGTGAGGGGTCACTGCCTATTGTGAATCCTGAACGGTCTGCAATTGCTTTCAGGTAGCAAATGGGGATTCTGCGGAGATGGCAGTGACTGACCTGTAACCACCTGCCTTCATTCTCAGCTTCTACAGACTCCTCCGGGTATCAGTGACCATCTTCAAAGTCCACAATCTCTGCTGTTTGTCTCAAGGTGGAGTGGGTTTCCCTAGGCTTTGGGAGTACTGTAAGGAATCCTACAAGGGATAGCAATGGCCCCAGCATTTTCTTATCATCATGACAATGGGCCTAAGCACCTGGGCAATTTCCTCCTTACCTTACTAGCACTCTGGTGGGAGGTGATTACTTGTGATCTCTGAAGATAGGTGTATACTGTGGAGATAGAGTGGTGTGCTTGTGAGATATACAAGAACAGAGACAACTTGCCTTGTGCTCAGGGCTTGTACCTGTGAACCAGTGGAACAGGAGATATGCAAGATTTGTGGTAAGCAGTTTGGATGCAGTGCTTATGACTCAGCTGAGCTTCAGAGGCACAGAGATGGTGCCAGCCCTACTGTGTAAGCTGTTCTGTGATGCATTGAGCACACTGGGCAAGCATGGTATCTAAGCAGTGCAGGGACCCTTCCTGAGCACAGCAGTGAATCACCCATAACCTGGTTAGATAGGCTTCTGAGCTGTGCCAAATTAACTAGGATGCCCTTAACCTGTGAACCCTCTCTCAGGCCTGAGTGGGGTGGGGTGAGGGAATCCCCTGCCTGCTGTATGAGCTGGAGAGGTGAAAGCAGCTGTGTAGCTTTCCCCAGTGTTTGGAAATGTGGCTATGTGTGGGGAACAAAGTGAGCATAAAGTCAGTCCCAGGCATCTGGTCACTGCAGCACTGCATAGGACCCCTAGATATCTGCCTCACTATGAAAATGACTGCTCCCCAAGAATCAAGTGTGGAGCTGGGTGGACCCACCAAGGTAGCAGTGTACTTTTCTTGTCATCCTCTTTTGATGTGATCTGTGCTTATCAAGTTTTCTCTTTTGTAAAAAAATATCTTTATTGAAATAAAAATTATGCCCTATACTGTTTATAAATATAAAGTGCATGATTCAGTAGTTTTAACATATTGACCAAGTTGTACAACCATGAAAGACTCAAATTCAAATCACTTTTCTTGTCCCAAAGCAAAAATCTCTACCCACTAGCTATCATCTTTCAATCCCTCCCCCTATGAATCTAGGTAGGCACTGAGTTCAAACTATGTTCATAACGTTCTTATTCTGGTAGTTTTATTCAAAAAGGATGATGCTCACAGCAACAATAAAGACTTCAGTGCATACAAAAGAGTGGAAATTCTGCAAAATGAGCCCTTAAAACATATTGAAGTGAAATTGAAACCAGACAGCAGAATCCTACTTAGAATGCAATGTATTTCTCTCTCACATTCCTCCCTCCCTCTTATATGACTTTTGTTTCATACTTCAGAAGGACCAAAGTCCTGGATGAACAATTTCCTCACCTGGCAACAGTTGATGCACTACAGAGTTTCAGAGCAGGTCCCATGCTGAGAACCCTGCTGCACTCCCTGCTGCAGGCAGGATCCTGCTTAGGTGTCATGCATTTCCTAGAGTGTCTTCAGCACACAGCAAGGGCAGACTGGTATCAGAGAGTCTTTCAGCTTGACCCCAAGCTTGTGACGGGATCTGGAGCTGTAAACATTCCTAGTTACAATTCTAAATTTTAGAGAGACCCATACAAGGAGTGCATGAGCCAGCTGGGTGTTTTTAGGGGTCTGACAAGGATGGGTGACTTTCCAGAGGTCTAGTCACTCTGCATATTACATGGGCTGTTCTCTAAATCCTTCTAGGGAAGCTGGGGCAGGAGACAGCTTCAGGAGAGAGGGAGGCATAGTCACACTCTCCCATGAGACCACAGCAGAGAAAGTGGCTGGAATTGAAGGATGACATTTTCATCCTCTCTCCTGCTCCGAGATTCAATTTATTTTGAGCACAAACATACATGATTCATTGACTGGGACAGGGAATGTAATGTGAGTCCCCTGTCCTCACAACACTCTTGAACTGAAGGTGGTGTGGAGGGGAAATCCCATACAGGGTCATTTCACCAAGCATGCAGTTCAGTGTAAGACCCTGAGCTCCATGTGTAGAGCAGTGGATGGATCCATTTAGGTGTTTCCCAGGCACTGAGGCACAGTCATCACTGATCTAGGCAGAGGGATCTACACAGAAACTCTGGGAGCAGAATCAGGCTGATCTAGTTTTTATACCTGGGTCAGTCTCCCTGGTGAACCCTGTGTGAGGTCTGGGCCCAGAGAGCACAGGGTTGGTACCCTGTGTGATCCTGTTGTTGTTCACCTGTGTAGGTGGGGTCCATGGAAAGACCCATTTTCCATAGTAAATATTCAGGCTTCAGGACATATAAACCTCTTGGTTGTGTAAGTGCAGCTCCACAATGCTTATATTTCACCCTGGGAAGGAGCCATAGGTCAAAACTAAAGACCTGAGGCTGCATGAGAACAGAAAAGGTGAGGGTGACATAAGTATGGCTGGAATATGACACTTCAGAGAAGGCTCCTTTCTGATGTGAATTTCAGCAGCTTCCACAATAGGTGAGGTCTGTGTTGTCCACACATGCTGGCTTAGCCCAGGTCCTCATGCCACCAACTAGATGTTCTTGGAAATCAGGATGCTATATGCATACATCACCAGGACCGTGAGAAGGAGCAGCACATTCACAGGAATCTGTAATTCCCATTAGGATCGCTGAAACCCTAAATGCATGATGCTGACCTTGGAGAAAACAGAGGTGGAGACAGCACTGATGCCCACTGACCTGGTGTGGTTTCAAGGACACTTGTTGGTGACAGCAAGTGCCTGGTTAGAGGGTTCATATCTGTGAGGAATAATCAGATTCTGATAGGCACATTCTAGTCAGGAAGGAAAAAGTGCTTCCTGGTGGGCTTCAGTTGCTGGTCTCTTACATTTATGACCTTAGACACTTGGGCATACATGGACACAAACACCCATGAGTCTATCCAGTGAATAACCAGTTCCCTCTAGGAACATGTGCAACCTTTGGTTTGGTGACTCTAGCCATGCCCAATGACATACCTGGATGTCCCAAACATTCAGAGGAGCTGAACCTTTCAGTGATCACCAAGGTGAGAGACAGAAATGAGCTTGAGGTCTTGGGGCTCTGTGCATGGTATGGAAGGTGGTGGAGGCAGAGGCTTCTCATCGCTGTCCAGTCCTTTCCTCTGTTTCCTCTACCATCTGTACCTTCACTGATATCTCTCAGATGAACCTGGGTCCTGCATCTCCATAGCTCTAATCCTCTCTTATCAAAATTTTTGCCTGACACTGTGGGATTCTGTGTTCCCTAGGATTTCCTATGATGTAACAGCCACAAGGAAAGCATAGGATTTTGGTTCATTTACTTAAAATTTGTCCGCTTACGTGTGACTATTCATTTTCTTTCATGTGTTTCATCTTTAAGCTATTTTAACTCCTTAAGATCATATCTGAAGGCTGGGTGTTTTTAGTGTACTTGGAATATTTTTTTATACTTATGGAATCCACTTCTGGAGCAGTCTTTCCTGAGGACCTTCCATCATGACCAAGATCTGTGTCCATTTCTCAAAGTTCAGTCTTCTCTTCTCCCTGTCAGTGTCCTGTATGTTATTTATTAATATTCTTCATGAGTTCAGCAGGGTTTCTGGTGGTAATATGAGCTGAGTGGTACCTAGAAGCATGATGTGACCTCCTCCTGGTCCTCTCCTTTTCTCCACTCATCCATTACTTCCACCGCAGTGCTCCCTCCACTGTGGACTTGTGGCTCTTTCTGTACCAGGAGGCAGGGTTCCCCTGGGCCTCTGGATATCCTGTCTTTCAAGGTTAACTTTTGCCTATTTGATCTCCAATTGTATTTCTTTTATTAGTGAATTAAAACATAGTTACATATATTTTTCCAGATTTTAATAGATTTTTACGCGTGGGTAATGATTTTCTATTCCTTTACAGGAACATCTTCAATATCCAATTTTGAACTTTCACTTTGGTCATGTTTCTATCATAAATAATTGAAAATGGTATTTTCACAACCATGACAGAATGCTATAAAACAGATAAAGAAACAAAGGAAATTCATGAAAAGATTTAGACATTTCAGGGATCTGTTGTTAGTTGAAATTCAGAAGATTCAACAAAGAGGGTCTGGCTAAATCTCAGAGGATGACGTGTTCTGTAAGATGTCCTTGTTTTGTCCTGAAAACAACAGATGCACCTGGGACACCACATCAGGAAAAGGAAATCTCAGTCCTCCACCACAGGACACATCAGTGATGATGCTTGTCCATCTCAGGAGCAGAGCAGAGAGGGGAGGTGGATTTGCATTTGATTTCCTAATTTGAGTGTGACTGTGATGTTCATGCTCACAGCTGAGGAGCAGTGACCTATGCATGAGATCCTCACCTCAGCTCTGCCTTCAGTAAAAAGAGCTCTGAGGGAGGTGATTTTGTCAAATCTTTTCTTCTGATCTCTATGTGCCTCACTGAAAGAAGACGATAACCATAAGACTGTTACTAACTCTAGAGGAACATCTGAATATTTTAGTAAAAGTTAGGTATGACAGATAAATACAGAAGCAACTGAGAAAAAAATCTGAGATAAAGTAAAGAAATAGCATAAAGACAGAATTTTGAATATCTGCTTAAAAATAGCTAATATTATCAAACTGCATATTTACCCTTATATTTTCTTCCTTAATTGATTGAAACCTCAAAAAGAGAAATAGAGACAAAGACAGAGACAGAGAGAAATGAGAGAAAGAGAGAGAGAGAGAGAGAGCAAGAGACAGAGAGAGAATGGCTACACTATATTATGCTGCATTTATTAATCCCCAAAATTTCTAACTCCCAATGGAAAGCGGAGGCCAAAGTCCTGCTCAATGCGCTGACACAGTATGAGAACAATGAAGCCCCTGGATGCTTCCCTGAGTCTAGTCAGGCTGCCTCTCTCCCCTCCTCCCTGAGATGTCCCTATGCTACTGGGGCTGAACCAGGGCACCAGGTTTTCTGAGAGGGAAAAAGAGAAGAGAGGGTTGTGTGTTTTAAGAGCTTCAAAATAAGAATGTGATGGATTTAATTTCTTATTCTGAAGCATTTATTTCTGCATGAGAAAATGACATCATCTAGAAAAACATAGTACATACATTTTAGATGACAATCAATTTACATTTAAAAGAAACCTAATGTCGCAAAATGTGTAAGTCTTTGAGATGGTTACAAGTCATGTTTATCCATCAAGGAAAATTCATGTATAGGAGGTTAAAAAAAATCATTACATAAATATGTACTAATGCAAAGAAATACAGCAGAGAATGTTTACTTGAACTTTGACACTTCATAAGTTATCCAAAGCCTCTGTATTTCCGGGTCTCCTCGGTTCTTCTGATTTTAAAACAGAAAGGAAAACCCAGAGGCCTGCAGGAAGCCCTTGCTTGCCTGCTTCCTTTTCTGCACCTGCTCCTGGGGCTCTGTCTGGGACACAGTGTGGGACACAGCGCCTCCTGCTGGTCCCGAATGCCTCAGCTGGGATGTTTACGTCTGGGCTCACATTGATGTCCCCTGACTGTGTCTCGCACAGTAATACACTTCGTATCTTCGGGTCTCAGGCTGTTCATTTGCAGATACAGCGTGTTGTGTTTTTCTCTGGAGACAATGAATCGGCCCTTCATGGATTCTGCGCACTTTATGCTACCACGGCTAGTGACTGATGAGATGAATTCCAGCCCCTTCCTTGGAGCCTGGCAAGCCCAGCTCACTGAAGGTGAATCCTGAGGCCATAGAGGAGAGTTTCAGGGATCACCCAGGCTGCACCAAGCCTCCCTCGGACTCCACCAGCTGCACCTCAGCCTGGACATCTGTAAACACAGTACATCCTGGTCAGGAAACTGTCATATATGTCCACTGTCTATCCCAGGCAGGTTCATTTCCCCATTCTATATCCTTGTTTTCCATAATTTACTTTTCAATAATGCAAACAGAAAAACCCATTTCAGCACAGAATGCATGGTGATCATCTGTGCTCAGTCCTGATCACCACGTGGGAACAGCTGGACATCCAGGGCTGGGCTCCTAGGCAGAGCTGCAGGGTGAGGACTGTGCTGGTTTTTCTGAACACAGGGAGGCTCTATTTACATTTTTTCCTGCTATTTAGACAGTACTGTGATTGGACCCTCACAGCAGGCAGTGTCCACAGCAGATGTGAATGCGCTGGGCAAGCCTGATATTCAAGATGCATTCAAGATGATAGCTCATGTAACAGTACTCTGTTGTATTTTTTACTTTTCATCAGCTTTTATTTTTCTCCAAATACACAGATCATGCTTTTTATAGTCATGATGCTTGCTTTGTGAATATGTGAAATGTTGAGTGACATGAGCAGCTGTGTTCTCCATATAGGATCTGTTGCTATATGAGTGTCATCCCCATTGTCTAGGCCTTGGCTCTCCTGATCAGTGAGAAGATTAATTCCTTGTCCAGGTGCTGGACTTTCCTATTGTGATTTGCAGACCCCTCTCCCTGTAGTGACAACATGTGTGACTTTGCTGTGTTCTGCTCTTCTCTGAACAAAATCAGCACCAGCATTCATATGGACTCTGATAATGAGTTTCTTGATTTCACCTGTTATTTTCTACCTCTCAAATTTTTTACCTTAATATTTCATTTTTATTTCTTATTAATTTTTATCAGTGGAATTTACTGTGTGTAATGGGAGCATTTACCATGCAACACGATACATTCAAGGAAATCACCATGATTCTATTTTTATCAGGTTTCCTCCCACACGACTCCATCTCTCAATTCTGTTTTCTTTGGCAAAGTATTTATCTTTGCTTCCTGTAATCTGTCTATTATTCCACCTTTGAATTTATTTATATATTTGGGTTTTTATATAAATTGAACCATATGATATATAAGCTTGTATGTGTTATTTATTTCATCTGCAGAATGCAAAAATTTTTTGCCAGCTACTCATTAGACAGTGAACTAGTGTCAAGTGCATAGTGAACAGAAAACTCAAAATATTAGATCCTATCAAAATAAAAGGAAATGGGCAATTGAAAGTTATAGACATTTCTCAGAAATAGATGGGAAATGACCAATAAATATATGAAAATTTTTTCAACATCTTCCACTATTACAACAATGTCAATTAAAACAACACTGAGATGATATTTACATATATTCCTAACCTGTGACATCTAAATTTTCAGTATCACATAAAGTAAAATTGATAAAGCATGCACCTGAGACATGTTGACTCACATGGACACTTACATAGTCTCACACACAGTCAAAGCAGTTCAAACACACGTCATCCTGCAGTGATTCCTGTGTCTCCTCTGCAGTTCCTGTCTCCTGCTCATTCCCTCCTGCATCCCAGCGCCAGGCAGCTCTTGTCCTTCTTCATGCTGCTTTACATTAAATTCCCTATTTCATCATTTTTCTGAAAACGGAACATACACCATGAATTTGTTTATATTTAACTCAGTCTTATTTGAAATCCTCAGTTATGTGTGAATTAGAACTTTTGGTTCTTATATATATAAATAGGGAGGAAATGTACATCAGTGGTAGCATGATTGGCTATCTTATGTGAGGCACTAGTTTTGATCACCAGTGCTATAAAAACAAAGAAAATAATATTCTTCAATTAAAAATTTTAAGTTGATTCCTTAAGTAGTAATTAAATGTTGTCAATTTCAGCTTATTACCAAGATAACTGCTCATCACCTTGCAAATGGAATATGGAAAAAGTTGGTCTGCATAATTTTTTTAAAACAAAGAAAAGAACATAGCAGGAGAACTGAAATAACTGAATATTAATAATTTTTTTAAATTGAAGTTACAATGTAAATCAAAATACGAAATCAGAGCAGGGTTTCCTACCTCACAAATACAGATGAGCTGGTAGAAAGTCCACCATGTGAAATGTCATTGTAAGATTCAACTGGAAGCAATTCATGGTTTACTAAAAGCTGAGTGTGCTCAAGCATCAGAATGTGAATATAGCAGGGAACACAAATTGAGGGGCAGGTATATCTGTTATTTCTGATATAAAATACCACACCATTGGAAACATAATAAATATATGTGGTTTTTTTTTTCAGTTATAATGGCAGAGACTAAACACATACACTCACAGTTAAAAGAGGAAAGGTTTACTTCAGCTCCTAGTTTGCAGGGATTTCATTGCATATTTGGATAGTTCCCAGGCAGGTAACGTGGCATGGAGGCACAACAGAGCAGAAGCAGTTGATGACATGGAAGCAGAGGAAAGGGAAGCAGCAAGCTATGCTGTTGTTGCAGCAGCAGCAGAAAAGCCTGTCTTCATAAGTTACCTTTTCTGTATGGCTTTTGTGTAATGTCCAAGTTGGGGCACCCTTAACCCCAGTGTCACATATCCTAGATCCAGCCAGCTCTGAAACACCCCACCTATTACCACATAAGACACTGGGGAGACATCTAGATGCAACCTATATAAATAGGTTAAATCCTTATATTTTGGTACTTTTCAAAACCA